>CM045492.1:27150775-27417699 GCA_024704745.1 Rosa lucieae
TTACTGCTATTGGCTCATTGTGCAAGGGGAAGCATGACATGATGTTGATACAGTAGATATTATTTAATTAGGAAGTGTCTTATCAAATGGGTGCTGTTACCAATTTCATGAATTTTTCTCAATAATGGGATGATCCCTCATAACATGCCCCTCATGAAACTCCTGTTTACACCAAAATGGGTTACTGAAACTTATTCTTCATTTTTTGTGTCACTTAAAATTCCCCCGGATTGCTCAATCATGCATTTTGCTAACCAATTCTTCAGATAAGTCGATAACGCTTATGAAGATATATTGATATTAACAGCCACAACTGTTTTGTCACTTATTTGCAGCAGTCGGGTAAATAATTTATTGACCATTGTCATGCATTAATTTATAATAATTTTTCAAATTGCGTGATGAGGAACTTAATTTAGGTCATATTTAACGACAACTCCAATAGATCATGCACATAATGCGGCAAAGTAATTTAGTACAGTTTCATATTGTAGTTTCATAGCACATTAACTTAACGATAGGTTTGTCGTGAATAACAACATAGCATTGAATTAACCTCTAATTTGTAACAAATGATTTGAATGGCAGAAACAATTATTTGTCACTATCGCTATGAGTGACGTTGACGTTCTTACTAACAACATCTCTTGCTTCGGCCATTGTACATTTGGCCCTTCCTCCACATGGATTTGTCTTTGCGGCAAATATCTTAAACATGTTGAATCCTTCTTCAACCCCGTCCTCATAAGTGCGGTTGACATTGCCCGGAGACTGATCGGTTTTTGTGATAGCTTCATGATCTTCGACCGATACTAATGTTGTCTTTAGTTTCTTTGTACATATTGGTTTAACCTTTTCGGTTGGCGGGGCCATTTTCTTACCCCGAGTCAGGAATAGCCGAAGATTTGCCGCTGACTTGGGCTTTAGGACATCATCAATGTCATCTTCTTGCCGTGAAGAACCTCTGAACTTGCTCATTTGCAGTTACTCACAATTGCACAATAAATTTCCCACATTAAGGATTATAGAATGTGCGACCTACTAAGAATGGGATGTCGTGCTGAAGGACTGTGACTTAATAGAACTATAGAAGGGATACTTTCGGTACGAGCAACCAAGGTTGCAATTTTTATTGTTTTTGGAGAGATACATTATTGGTCTTCGAAGTGTCTGGGGTCACACGTGCAGCAAAGTTAGGAGGTACATATATATCGGGGACAGGATCATTACAATGTTTGAAGGATTTGGTTCGAGTATTTGGACTAACAGTTGGATGTGCTTTCGAGACTATATGCTGCATTGATTGATCACATCACATTGGATGTGCTTTCGGGATTATATGCAACATTGATTGAGTGATCACATATTTTCAAAGTTGTATTTTAGCACACGTGATTGTGGAACATGCAGGGAACTATTGTTGCAGCTTTTGTTATGAACAAGGCATCCATGTGATGTTATCATTTTCGACTTTTGTTGATGAAGGCCCAATGTATTCAATTTTTAGGTTTCCAATGCGATCCCTTGTTTCCAATGCGAACCCTTCACTTCAGTACATGACTAATGACTTTGGTCCGGACTTTGCTTTGCTTATGCCTCATCAAAAAGCCTGCGGATTAAGTGGGCCGATGAAGGACCGCCGGATGCATAGTCAAAATTCCAACCCGGCCAGTAAAAAAGCTCGCAAAAACTCGGCATGACCCGACAAAAGCCTGCTAGGCCCGATCCCTAAAAGTCCACTAGTCCCAACCCGTAAAAATCCGTAAACTATTATAAATGTATGTGTGATATAAATAAATATATATATATATATATTCATTTATAAACACACATATATCTATATAAGTATATATATTTATAAATACACACACATATATATAGATATATATATATTATATATTTATAAATAAAGACACACCAATATAGATCCTATACAGAGTGAGGCGTGGCTTTGAAATTAAAGTGCGAGGTTGAGTTTAGGGTCACGTTTCGGTCGCATATCCACAACTCGACCATTCAGTTTTTAGATACTGATATATATATCATCTCTGCAAAATTTCAGCCAAATTGATGATCTTTAAAGTATCTAACTCGCTTAAACCAATGGATGAACTGAATCTGTCAAACCGGAACCGTACTATATTTAAGGCAGTTATGAATGCCTTAACGACTATCAATTTTGCTGACATTTTGCCTACATGATCTATATATCAGTATCTAAAAACTGAACGGTCGAGATGTAGATAAGCGACCGAAAAGTGACCCTAAACTCCAACCTCGCACTTTAATTTCAAAGCCAGGCCTTGCTCTGGATAGGATATATATATATATATATAATATATATATATATCTATAAGAGCATCTCCAACAATGATACTTATATTCATAGCTTAAAGTGAAATATAACTAATTAGCTATTGAGTTATGCTCCAGCAGAATACTTAAATCTCAAGTTCAATTTAGGTTTTAGTTAAATTTTCTCTCATCCTATCTAAATATAGCTAGAAAATTTAGCAGAAGTTAAATTTAACTTTTGTTTAGGTATTATGCTAGAGTACAATTGTAGCCCTTAAATGAGCTAAAAATTACATTTATTTTCAAATAAGTAGTCTGTTGGAGATGCTCTAAGAATATGTGTGTGTTTATCAATATATATCTTATATATATATATATATATATGTATGTGTGTGTGTGTGTGAAGTTGTCATACTTCTATATAGCATATGTGCATGTAAATTCTATTATGTGCAGATATATTCTACATATCATGACGACAGTCGACCAATTCGATTGGATTAGAAAATATGGTGAAATTGGCTTAATTTTTATCACAGTCATAATTTAATGTAATAATCTCATCCAACGGTCGGTTTTTCAATTTTTATTGAATTGATAAGGGTTGCTCTTTGGAGTGCATGATATATAAATATAGGTTTATAAGATTAACTAAGTTTGACCTGGTTGATTGACGAGCAACCAAATTTGCTGAATTTTGTACAACCACCATATAACATAACAATCTCTATATCGAGCTTATGGTTTCTCTAAATTCATTTTCTACTTCATGGTTACTTTTGAATGAACCTCAATAATTTAAATGCAATGTACAAGTCATACAGCTTTAGGAGGCAAATTGATATAGGCTATAATCTTTGTAATTAAAATTGAAATTTTTTGTTATGTACACCCACATCCATGAATACAATATTTATAGCCGTGATGTGAAAAAATAAGCACGTTTCGCGGTCGGCAAGTCATCGGTGAACCACAAAAACATAGAAGTGACGACGGTTGACCAATTCGATCGGATTCGATAATATGTTGAAATTGGCTAAATTTTTAACCACACTCATACTTTTTTGTAATAATCTCATCCAACGGTCGGTCTTTCCATTTATATTGAATTGGTAGGGGTTGCTCATTGGAGTACAAGCAATCTCAATATTTGTGGTTTATCAATTCGTGAAGGTGATGAATGGTCTGTCCGAAATCAAAGTACAATTAAATTGTTACTAACATGTTGTAACAATTTAGGTTGTCAAATGTCAACTATTAATTTCGTAATATAAATGGTATCAATAATTTTTTTTTCAAAGCTGCATAACATTACAGCTGATAATGGTATCAGTAAAATTATTACAAATATTAATTCCAACATTAATGTGGACCACAACCTTTGTGGTGATAAGTCATAACACTATCCTGCCACATGTTTATACAAAAAGCTTTAATATTCCAAGCAAACGGCCCATTTGGGGGGGGCTGGCTTCCAAAAATGAGTGATGACTGCTCAAGCAAACCGAATAAGTATGCCGACCATGTTAAGTTGAATAAGTAATAAAAGTAACTAGGTTACTATTAGCCCAATCAACAAATGACACGCCGTTGTGATAGTTATGATGGGGACCAACCAGATTAACGTAATCATCACTGCAACCATACATTAATTGCATTCACCTACCTCCCATAACGTCAGCCGCCCTACTTAAAATCACATTAATGTGGACTTCGGAGCTCAACTTCAGATGATAATGTTGGTAAAGTGATGAATGCGATTATGCAATACCGAGAAAGTTGACTCTGGGATAAGCTGGTGGTTCATTGTGTTTATCTTGGAGGGAACCATTAATATCTCGCCAACCTTTTTGGAAGGAACACGGAGTCAACTATGTTAAAGAGGTAAGCTTTAATTGAGAGTAGATTTCCCCTCCTATTATCTGCCATCAATGCGCATAAATGGTAGATGTCAGTTTGTTCACATCGCATCTGGTATTGAAGTGTAATGAAGAATTAATAATCACTTCTATTATTGATAAAGGAATGCAAACAATCATATATTAAGTGGCGAATTTTCATAACCTCGTGGACTAAGACATCATCAGATACCTAATCCCATTGGGAACCCGATATTGTGTGAAAGTCCAGATGATGAAAATGAGGAAATCGTATGCATTGCAATAACGATTATGTTAAGTAATTACAATAGCACAAAGTGAAGTTCAATACTCATAATGCATTTATGGGGTTTTTGGAAGAGTTGATAACTACATGATCGAAGGGAATGGGCTGCTCATACAGTATGAACCCGGCTATGGTCATGGGTCAACAACAACAATGGGCCCGACAAAAGTACAAATCAGCCATATCAATATTTGTGATATAACTTGCTATTTGTTTTGTATGCATGACAGGTTTGAATGAAGGTGTTATGGATGGGGAGATGACACAGAACAAGGAAAATGAGAAATTGTGAGTAACTCGCTATATACCAATTGTATTATTTAAAGCTCAGCAATGAGGTTATTTACATTCATGCCGTGAATTTTGTGTCATTAAATGTGGGTTGACAGGGAACGAATATAACGATAATCCAACTATCGGACTCAGTCTCGGTTAGGCACGGTCAAAATCCCTCATGGAAGTCGCGTATCATATCACCAGCGGACTTTGTTGACACTGTTAAACTACTCCGAAGGTCACACTTGATGGCTGCTACCGGTATTGGTCAAGGAAATCTTGATCTAATTGGATGCACAATGTGTATGATGATGTTTGCAGTATGATGGTCCGTTGTCTAGACCCCCTGAATGAGAGAGTCACCATACATGGCAAGCAATTCAATGTAAGACCGAGTGATTTCTCCCAGATAATGGGGATCCGTGATGGAGTTGAAGATGTGGAGTTAAGTGGATCAATCAATGATGTAAGGTGGTGTTTGTTTCACAGGACTGTCATGTCCTGGTGTTTGTTTCACAGCACTATCATGTCCTGCCTTAATTTCTACTAGAGTCCCGGACTCCTCTGACTTGGCTTATGCTATGTAATACATGAATCATATTTGGTGCTGTATTGGACTCAGAAACAGTAAGAAACAAATATTCGAGAAATTCCAGAAATCAGATGACAGAGTATGAGGATTCCACTAACAACCAAGAAATTCCATATAGAGCTACAACAAATCATGCTTATATATGAACAATCCTCACAATTCACAACACACACAAATCTGAATCTCATAAATAAAGCAAAAGCAAGCAAATCAATAAACCCAAATTCCTGCAAAATATTCTCACAGACTTGGAACTGAATTGGGTCTTCACAAACTTTTCAATTTTTGCAGCCAACAACCATATACCAATTGGAATCGTCTCACAAACCTAAACTAAATTGGGTCTGTCTCAAACTCTTCAATTCTTGCATCCAACAACCATATACCAATTGGATCTTTCCCAGACCTCGCAAAACTTAGAAACGAATTCTTGCAAAACTCTCTTCCAAACCTAGAACTGAATCGGGTATGGCTCAAATTGTTCAATTTTTACAGCTAACAACCAATTACCAATTGGGTCTTTCCCAAACGTCCCAAAACTCAGGGATTCATAGCAAATGAATCAAAGTTCAATGCTTTCTTCACTCTATGTGTACGTTTTGGCTGGCAGCCAATCTTGTATTGAGAGCTTAGAAGGGTTGAAGGGGAGATTGTAAAACAATCAAGGCAAGAGGAAGAGCATGAGAAATGAGAGAAATTGAACCTGCACAAAAGATGGAAGAGACATGCAGAAGAGTAGAAGAACGAGATTTGGCTTCCACAGTCCGATGGTTTTTGGCATCACTGTGGAAGAAGGTGTTTATAGGTTTTTGGGACTTCAGAGTCTCATTAAGTAGAGTCCCTGTTATTTCAAACACGGGATAGTGTAACAAAAAGCTACACGAAATACAGCGAAGGGAGCTACAAAGGAAGGATATGATTTCAAGTTAGATGCTAATTATGCTGAAGCGTATAGGGAATCAGAGGGCCACTCTAATGAAGTGCCAAACCATTTGGTACCATTGAAAAAAAGACGCCGAAACCATCTTCCTGATGAGGTCGGTATGCTTGAATTATGTGTTTGAAATTCTTACAAAATTATGAGTGTATGGTTGATTTAGACTGAGTAGTTTTTCACGTTGTAACAGCATGCATGAATCCTGTTAACCAAATTCATGAGTTGTAAAAGTATGTGGGGATGATTGATTATGAACGACCAATTTTCATGTGCTAACAACATGCATGACTGTATGAAACATTTAATGCCTTATAAAATTTAACTAGGTTGCTTGGTTTAGAATTATATGTAAGAATTGGATTTGTGCTTTCATGGACTGATTATAATAGCCATGTCGTTATTCAAGTTCGGAGCTTCAAACAAGAAACAAAGAGGCATCGTGTTCAATCCAAGTGTTCGACGAGCCCAAACGGCCCATCGAAACAGGCAAAAAAGGGAATGAAGGAAAATAATCAAAGGGGTAATTGTACCGCATCCCTCCAAATTCGTAAGGCATTATTCACTATAAAAAAAAAGGGAAAGCAGGTCCAAGTCGCAGGACAAGTCCTGAAATTGTCATGGGTGGATTGTGGGGAGGACCGTTTCAAGTGCGACAAGACACGTCCAAAGATACTGTGGATCTCCTTAATTTCCTGTTTATGCCCAGGCCGCTCACCCAATATCAAACACGGTATACCGCTTACAACTTTATAATTAACGAACATTCAATTGAACTATTTAACCTATGCATTGAACAAGCGAATATTCGGTCCCTACATGCGGGATTAATTAGATTTAACAAACCAATGATCCGGGTACCTCATACTTATATTTGCAGGTTTGACAATGAGCTGGTGGCTAGTTGTGATGGTTGGAGTGCGACACGATCAGACCTGGAGTGTCTATGGCCAGAAACATGCTTGGATGACATTGTAAGTCAGCAATGTGAGATTATACATGTAGCAAACTTGTAATGGTAGTTTGTCATAAATGATCTGTTAAGACCATATTTTATGAATGTACTTTGAAGTAGCCATCATTTACACATCATATACGATGCATGTAATAAACTTGTTTGCAAGCTATTTGAATGGGCGTGACTCCGTCGACTGGTATTTTCCAACCTACTTTGCGGTAAGGACGTTCTTTGGTTGTGGTGATGTTTGATAAATCAATAGTTGGGTGGAGCAAAACCTGCTATACACTGCGTATAATGTAAGTAATATAATTGTGACCATTGTTGCAGGCCAGCGCAACTTGTACACACCAATTGCTGACACACGAAGAGTGGATTGAAAATCCAAGTAAACTAAGCAAATTGGATAGATTCAGATGGAGGATGAAAGACGGAAGTCAGGTATTCTATATGGATGTTTTCGTTGAAATACATAAATTCTATCTTCCAAATTGAACGACGTTGTAGTGATGTATGATAATCATAAAATACATAGTTCGCCCTCAATGATTTATCAACCAAATGCAGATATTCATCCCTGTGCACAACTCTTTTGGCAAAGGGCACTGGTATTTGTTGGTGGTGAGTCACAAATCTGGACACGCTATCATTGCCGATAGTTACCCGGGCGGGAGAGAGATAATACGGGCAGGCCATGCTACAAAAGTGGTAAGAGTCGTGATGCCTAAGACTGCGTCAGGTCCATTTAACTAAAGAGAGCACAAAAATTTATATTAACTGCAGCAATGCAGTTTGGTGATACATTAATTTCAAATCACAAAGAATAAATGGAATGTGGAGGAGAAACATATTTCACAAATGCTGATGGCCGTGGTTTGGATTTATGTTATCAGTTCGTCATTCGGTTTGATTTGTGTTATAAGTCCGTCCTCTGACAATATTGTAAATGTAGCTGAAGATGCTGGACTTTGTCGTTGAAGATGAAATAAAGCTGGATTTGCCCGAAGGTTTTTAATTTGCTAATTTAGAATGCGAATACGCAACTAAAAGCTTCCCAATCCAGAATAATGACTTTGATTGTGGAGTTTATGTTATTAGAAATATGCAGCATTTTCGAAAAAAGTGGGACACAGAGGTGCGAGTCATTCTTATTACTATAAGAGTTTTTAATGCTATACTAAAATTTTCTTATATGTCCTAACTTCCCATTCGAATTATATTGGCAGTATGTATCGAATGACCACCGAGCAAGTTTGGCGGTTGAATGTGTGAAGCATGGTCTTAATGAGCTCTATGATGTCACCGAATTGGTTCGTGCGGGTTTGCAGTTACCAAACGATGGTGATTGAGGAACGGGTAAAACAGTCACCTTCAATAGGTCAACGAACATTCATAAATTATTGGATGCATCATCAAGTAAGTAAGTAGGCCGGTTGCATTGCTTATGTGTGGAGATCTTGGTTTCCATCGTTTGTCAGTAATTTTTTCAGCTTTTGGATATTAGGAATATATTTTCTGCTACAACCAAATGCCCGTTGGTTTGCAGCGTCATATGTATTTTCAATGTAGGCTGAAGTAGATTATTGGTGATGTTAAATGTTCATTGACAAAAACATTCGAATGAAGGGATTGACCGTTGGTTGTGTTGATGACAATATAAATGCAAAGTGTCTACAACATGTCGTATCGAAGGTAGTAGAATTGCATGCATGTGAAAAAGCCTAATGGACCAATTCTCAACGTCCTCAGATGGATGCAGGGAGATAGTCCTAAATTGGATATGAAAATACTCACTTGGATTTCACATGGAATTGAATACTTGGCAAAAAAAATGTGGTTTGTGGAGTTTTACCTTACGTGTTTGGTATCATCATGATCGTATTTATGAGAATAATTGTCACTCATAATCCAAACCAGGGTTATTATCGTAACCGAGTTGCCAGCTGACAATATTTTTGCTTTACAATTTTTTCATTGACGAGTTTTATCCTTACCAAGAGTAGCTTCAAAGTTGATATGTAGTCACAAAGATCACCTTATAAGAGATGTCTTCTCACCAAGAACACCCTGTAAGAGAATTAAATCTCATCTGCAATGGCCTTTGTATTGAAGGGACTTGTACATAGCATTGAAATTCGCCTTCCCAAAATCTTGCATGTACTGGAATTCGACACAGATTTGAAGGATCACCTAGTTGCCATTTGTTTTGTTGGTTTAAGAAATAACATCGAAGTTATATTAACATGCTGTGTTATGAATTGAGTGGCAACCGTGTTATGAATTGAGTCGGGACCATTTGAAAAAGCTTAATGCACCAATTAGCAATCCAAATCACACGGACTCAGGGAAGTAGTCAATTGGAGTCAGGGAAGTGAAAAGTTGCCACCTAATTTTGGTTTGTTGAGCCGTATCCTTGACAAGAAGAACGTAAAATTCTATTTCCTTTCCGCAGGGTACATGATTATATATGTACAGATGGATCCTATATATAAAGTTGTGGGGGAGATTTCTCCTTAATTAAATATAGACCATGCAGGGCAAATCTGACCATTTCTCGTAAAGCCTTACTAAAATATGAGAGAAAAGTAATACATTTTATAAGCTCAAAAGAGCAACTTGCTAACAAAGTTTTCCACTACAAAAAAAATGCTCAAGGTTAACACTTCGGTTACAACATATGTACAATGCAAATGCAAATGCAAATGCAAAAAGAACAAAATTCTGGAATGATGAACATCCAGCACCTTGGAGCAATCATTTAGACAAGGAAAGCAAAGTTCAGTACACACTTCACAAGCTAAACAAAGCTCCAACATTTTCTGCTCAAGATAGTTCTGGTCTCTCACTAACATGTCCACTCATGGACGTCTTTCCTGAAAACCACAACAAGAACAACTTTTCTGAGCTTCACAACCTCAGTAGGTACAACAAAGAGATCAGTATAGCAAAGATTCTAATCTAGCAAGCAGTCACAATGTGAATGAATAGGACAGATGCTGTTAATATTTCTGGGATGTACAAGAAAATAATTAGAGGCAGAAGAAATTAAGCTTAGAAGTTTGTTGCTGCAATATTTAATAGAGATCAATGACACAAATTAAGACGAAAAGCTTTGCTTCAATTCAAAGACACCAATAAATTTAAATAAGTTCCATAAATAGATGAGCAAGAAAAGGAGAACAAGCTGGAAATCCAAAGCTTTCTTGATAAACATTCAAATACTTTGGGAAAATATAAAACTAGTCGTAAAATCTAGCAAGAGAGCAACAAGACCATGAAGCCCTTTAGCTTCGTTTACTATAACCAAAGTCCAGAAATCCTTTTCTTTCCTTAACTGCTACTTCCAGCAACAATCTTTGTACCTCTTGACTCAAATTCTAACTCGTCATCATTGAAAATCCTTCTTTTTCCGATTACAGAGCCCATTGATCGCATTAAGGGCACCGAGCACACCCCGTACAAGCGGATCCTGATGAGGTTTTGGGTCTTTCACCCTAGGGAGGCAGAATCCCTACTTAACTTTTCCCGGGCCTAACCAAATCAAACAATTTAAAACCGAAAATCGTTTTTCCCTACCAAATCAAACAATATAAACAAGGTTTTGTTTTCCCTACCTCAAGGCCTTAAGAGTTCAGCAGATAACAAAACCACAATCCACTGCTACAAGCGGCAACCCAAAATCAAATGCTAACACCCACTCTACATTCAGCAATTCGAACTACCTAAACCAAATTTTTGACAAAATCATACCCAAAATCAAAGAAAAGCTGCAAACGGGTTTTAGAAGATTGAAAAAATTGACTTAACTGAAGATAGATGCAAGTAACCATGGGATTTCAATTCCGGGTCAGTGGGTTTCACAGCAATCTCTCTCTCTCTCTCTCTGAAGCTATTGCAAAAATGCAGATTTGTTTTGACCTTGGGTGAGTGAATGGATGTCTATATTTGAGGAAAGGCAAAACAAGCGGTGGAAGACGTTGATGGTTGAGGAAGAGAAAGCCACGAGTAACGAGTGAATAGGATGTGTTCTCTATCTACATTTTGACTAGATACCAAACCCAAAACAGATATTTGTAAAACAAAATAAATTAGCTAACCAACTATAGGAACCTAACAAAAAAAAAAAAAAAAAAAACAAACCAATCTCAAAACTATAACTGGTATTCCATAATCTAATCAAAACCAAATCCGAGTCAGAGAGCGAAACACACAAAAGAGAAGGACGAAAGAAACAATTTGATAACATATCCTAATTAAATTTTAGATAGTCACAGGTACCATCACACATAACTGACCCACACATACATGGGCGGTTACATAATCAAGTAAAACAAAAATCTGCCACAACACTTGTTCCAGTTAGACCTAGTTGCCCAAACATATTCGGTGTGATAGTTATTGTGCTACAGTGTGAGGTGTACATGAAATTCCCAAAGCAAACAGTATGTACCATGTACCATATGCGCATTTTACCTCAATGAAACCATTGATGAACAAAAGGGTTTGGACCCCCAGTATTGTGTGATGGACCTGGTTGGTTAGAAGAGATAGATTGATCTTCCATACGAAGGTTTCCATTTCCACCTAACACAGAAGACAATATGTTGTCATGGCCGGAAAAGAAATCAAATGTCCTTGCCTCTTCAACATGATGGATCATGTGCTGGATGCTTGATGGAGGAAGGAAGGCTGACTCGTCATCATTTTGGAAGCTCGGTGCGAAGGCAGATCCATTACTTCGGAGAGCAGATGCAGAGTGGCCTACACCAACTGATCCAATGGGGCCTAGGGAGGCATAAACCGAACTATGACCTCCCCTTTCATGTTCAGCAACATTCGAATTAGCAGCATGATTCGTAGCATTATGTGCATCACAGTTGACATCAGCTTCTTTTCTGAGAGGGCATGTCCGGATGTTGTGACCAGGTCTACTACAAAATCCACATCCCCTAGCAGAGGGCTCTTCCACATCATTAGGAATGTTAGGTGTCCTCTTTTGAGCCCCCTTCGTACGTCATGGTGCAGGATCGCAAATGACATTTGGATGGAGACCATCAATTGGAACACTTGTGTCATGCTAAGCAACGTGCCACTTTTGTGATCTAACCATCAACCTACTAAAGGCTTCAAAAGTTTCTTCATAAGCATCATCTGAAAGGGAGGCCAAGTGAGATATGCGCGAACAATCAGACATCATCTGTCCATATCTTGCAAGCTGGATGTCAACTGATGAAATGTTACCGCTTCTTCTTATCAAATGGGTCTTTTTTGGAGAGGCCTCCTTTGTCCACCTATGGGTCACCAACGTATCAGGAAATTTGGTGAGCAGTTTGGTTTTCATGACGGTGAAGATGTGGCAGCAAGGGATTCCATCAGACTCAAAAAGCTAACATGAACACTTAAACGAAATGCATTGGCGTCCATGTAGGTAGGTAACATGCCATGTTCTTTCTGGTTTCCTATATTGTGTGACCAAGAATAAAGTAGATGATCCATTATGATAATCCAAATTATCAGCCACAACAAACTTTGACTCAAACATAATCTGGTCCTTGACAAGGAGGAAAATATCATGTGTGAACTTCGCCCCAACCTGCTCTTGTATACACCGCATGTGGCTACCAATTATAGGATCGGAGTTCATTGATTTGAAATCATCATACAAATTATTGTACCTCATCTGTGCAACTGTCTTGTCCATCCTAGGCAAAAACTCACATAGTCTCATGAACTTGCCGACTCCGGTTTTGATGTTTCGATGCATTGCCTCACATCTTTGGGTGGTGCATATACCACCAAAAAAGTGGCTCCGGAAAAATGCCTCCGCCCATCTATCCCGCTTGCTGTACATTGAAGAGACCCAATGATTGTCTTGTAGGCCATGTAGTGCCACCATGTAATGCCATGATTTTTCCCAATCTTCCACACTCAGTCCAGCAAAAATTAAGTGACAAAAGTCTCTCTGGACATCCACGTTCCCCACATTCTTAACAACATTCTTTGCAATGTGCCATGCACACAATCGATGCCGGGTTTCAGGTACTAGCAGGTTCACTGCATTTCGCATTGCCTCATCCCCATCAGTGATAACATATATCGGTCTTTTTCCATTCATTGAATCTAAGAATGCTGTTAGGACCCAATTGTAAGTGTCCTCCGTCTCATCAACAAGCAATGCACATCCAAATAAAACTGTGGCCCTGTGGTTGTTCACACCAACAAAAACAGCCAGCGGTTTCCCGTATATGTTGGTCTTGTATGTGCTATCTAGAATAAGCACATCACTAAAACTATTGTAATCAAGCATTGATACTGTGTCTCTCCAGAACATATTACAAAGCTTACCCTCCACATCAACACTAAACAAGCAGTAGAAACCGGGGTCCTTTGAAGCCTTCAAATTCATGAAACTAATAGCAGCCTGCCCATCCCCATCAATGTACATTTCCTTACGTGCCTCATCAACTTTGTTTTGCAAATCTTTCATAGTGAAACCTACAAACTCATGCCCGCCAGCTTGATGAACCAACAACTCATATGCACGGGAAGTAGTGACCGACACCTTCCTAAGAGAAGTAACTTGAGCCACAGCATGGTCTGAAACGTTTCGATGAGATCTGAGGAAGGATTTCAGTTCCGTTGGAGCAAGGGCATGATTATGTTGTGTTATAAATTCAACAACTCGGAATTTACCGGTTTTCTTGCATAAACGAACAGTTAAACGGGCAGAGCAATGTCTTCTTGTAATTCTATGGGATCGTTGGTTGTTTATGTTGTTGCCATGGCCTGCCCAGTTATCATGAGCTTGCATCCCATTACCAATCGGCACTTTTCCCTTCCCACCTATGCCAACTGACTGCATAAATGATGCTTTCGAGGCTCTCTTCCGTGAAGTAGGGAGACAGGAAGCCGAAATCTGCTCTTCCAAACGACTTTTTTTTTTTTTTTCTAATCCCTTCCTTACTACAAACCAGCTGCCTTCGTACTACAGTACCAGCCTCTTTGTCCAACTTTTGCTTTCTGAAGCTAAAACCCATGGCAAGAGAATAAAATGAATAGAATGAGTCCACTTCATTAACAGATCCAAACTCCACACCTATCATGTCTGCAGCCTCAAGATCTTCATATGGCTTCCCCTTGAAATGTAAGCAACTGGCCCTATCACCCTGGATCGATACATTAGTGCCATCCGTGTCTGACTCAAATTGTTCTTCTTCTATGGACTGGACTTCATCACTTTCCACATAAACATCAGCACTGGACTCCATATTCCACATCCCAGGCTCCTCCATGGAACGAACTAATCTGGCCATGTGACGATAACAATTTGAATGTCAATACCGTAAGTAAATTTTCATAAAAGAAAAGTATTGACCCCACACTGCGTGTGTATCTTACCAGTAGACATGATATATGAGTAACAATAACATAGTTCTCAGCTCCAAACCCAAGATCACAATAATCGACCCACTTAATCACGGACGAAAACGCGAAATTTGATGATCAAAGTTTCGAAATAAACCTGTGCCGGTATGGTAATGGAACGGCAAATCCGTATCAGAAACACTCACGTTGAAACGAAAATAAACAACTCCGATGTTTACATGTATGAACTGAAATCAAAAGCAAGAGACTACAACAGTAAAAGACCCAAACTGAACTCAATCTACTCTCACTGCCCAAATAGAGTCAATCAATTTCCACAATAACATACAGATGGCAGAAAGACGAGATTGAGTTAATGAAGGAATATCCATACCAAAATTGGATGCCCAACGTCTGTCTATTGCGAGATCCTCTCCCAAATAAACTACACTAACAGTATCCACTGCAAATTTCTGTCCCAGAAGAGATGGAGTGTATCAATTACAATCGCCCTACACAGTGTATGTGGAGGGGGGCTGTCTGCGAGGGGGTAATGAACCCGATGGTACTTCCTCTTGATTATATATTTATTTTATCGTTAAACGCCGCCGTTTTAATATTAACCTGACTTTTTGGTTTTTAGTAAATCAATAATCACAGTTACATACATAAGGCTTCCATCGCCAAAATGGGGGACGAGATGGAATTTCTTTAAATCCACCGTTGGATGTCGTCCGCATAAGAATATATGGCAGTGGTAAAAATTTCAACCACTTCCGACTTCGGTTCGTCCTACATCCAAACGGTCAACTCGATACCCTTAATATGAGCATAACACTAATATGCTCATAACCGACAATTCATAATTTATTTTTTTTGATCTCTCACCTCCCACACTATAGTTGGGCGGTGGTCTATCAGGGGCTGTCAAAATTCTGACATGTCTGTCAGCGAAATGTGCTACTCCCCTTATGGAAGTTAGCACTACTAGAATTACGAAACAAACAACACGGCTACAATGCAGGTAATCATCAATATTTCCAAAGGTACGAGTATATATTACCTGTATCAATCACAAAAGTTGCAAGATCTTCTTTGTCTTTGGATCAATGGCATTGATACTTAAAATTTAATAATTAAAAGTATAAGGAAAAGAACCACAACTAGAAGGATCTCAATACATAAACAAAATAAGGATCATGACCTACCCATGGACACGAATGATAAATGAAAGCTTAGACTCTGGCTTGACATAGAATCCTCCTTTCAGCCTTGCTTCACGCTTCAACCGGACCAACTCATTGTCCTATATAATGCACACAAGTAGTATGTTAACATGAAGAATAAACATAAAGGGCAAATCAATTCAAAGCAGAGTGAAAATTAATATAATAAACCAAACAAGATGTACCTTCTCTGCGTACACCTTGGTGTACTGTTTCGATTTGTTGTAAATAAGCTTCCTATTCTTAGCAATCTTTTTCTTGGCGGCTTCAAGTCCCTGCTTCTTTGCCAAGGCCCATTCCTCCTCTCTCTTCCTCTTCTTTACAACAGACTCCGGAACCACTACCTTGACTGCTTCACCCATCTATACAATTGTGGATCGCAGATAAATGAATGTACTTTCAAGACAAGCCTAATTCAATGGAAACTCACCACTCAAAACAATATCTCTGAGAACAGTGGTTCACACACATCAAAAGTCTGGTTCAAAATATTGAAACAAAAACTAAAAATGAACGTAGCTAAGAGTATATACGATTCAATCACCGAAACCTCATCCACATCCTAAACTAAAACACAGCATACATACATAAATAATCAAAGTTTTTTATGTGTTGGGGGGAATGAAATAATTGGTCCCCGCGCTTGTCAAACTATAAAACTTAGTCCATCCGCGTTTTTTAAAATATTTCGAACAATATTTTTCTCATCATTTAATTTGGTGACTGATGTACATAATTACAATAGAAATCGGTTTTTTTCACAAACTGATGTTAACATGTTTTTTAACTTCAGGTGAAATCCTGACCGATTTAATAGTGGCGATGTCTAATGACATTATTCTAGTAGTGTAGATTGTACAATACGTTGACCGCTCCGAATCGGCCTAATTTTTTTACACATTACATACCACTGTTGTATTGGGGTACGAGCATTGTTAGATTGATCGATTTCCATTTAGGAATTTTTGGATCGCACCTCATCTTTCTATGCCTAGTAATGTAGTATGACTTGTTTCTAAGAGTTATTAAAAACAAAAGGCGTCCATCACCAAAATGGCGGACGAGATGGAATTACTTCAAATCCACCGTTGGATGTCGTCTGCATACGAATATATGGCAGTGGTAAACATTTCAACCACTTCCGCCTACTGTTTGTCCTACATCTAAGCGGTAAACTCGATACCCTTAATATGAGCATAACACTAATATGCTCATAACTGACAATTCGTAATTTATTTTTTCGATCTTTCACCTCCCACACTGTCGTTGGGAGGTGGTCTATCAAGGGCTGTCAAAATTTGGCCATGTATGTTGGCGAAATGTGCCGCTCCCCTTAGGGAAGTTAGATTGTACAAAGTGTTGACCTCTCCGTTTCGTGTCTTATTTCATGCGGATCGGCCTATTTTTTTTTTCACATTACCTACCACTGTTGTATTGGGGTATGAGCATTGTTAGATTGATCTATTTCCATTTAGGAATTTTTGGATCGCACCTTATCTTTCTATGCCTAGTAATGTAGTATGACTTGTTTCTTACGGTTATTGAAAACAAAAGGCTTCCATCACCAAAATGGGGGATGAGCTGGAATTTCTTCAAATCCACTGTTGGATGTCGTCCGCATACGAATATATGGCGGTGGTAAAAATTTCGGCCACTTCCGCCTTCGGTTCACGCTAGATCTAAGGGTCAGCTAGATACCCTTAATATGAGCATAACAGTAATATGCTCATAATCGACAATTCGGAATTTATTTTTTCGATCTATCACCTCCCACACTATCATTAGGTATGCGCTCTATAAACTAATGAAGATAATTTTAGAATTTTAGTTCCCCGTCGTATACCTCCCTTAGGGAATGATAAGTGTGTAATCGGTTGACCAAATTAATCGAAGTCAACACAATAAGTGATACAATGACAAATCTCAACTTTAAAGATTTCAAAGTTGCGATTTGTCATTGCGACTTTGATGGTCGCGACTTTACGGAGCAGCGCCGTCGCGACTTTGATGGTCGCATGATGAGCCTGGCGGGGTGGATGGCAGTGATCTTTCCAGAATCAATTGGCTGTGGCGTGTTTTGAATTGGCGGCCGAAATGGTGGTCTCCGATGATGGCAGAGAGAAGTGGAAAGGAGAGAGGAGAGAATTAGGTGTGCGACCGAGGAAGACAGAGAGATTGTGTTGAGATTCTAGGGTTAGTTTCTATAAATACTAGTGGACATAAAGGTAAAATTGGTCCAGTGGAGGGAAAGAATGAACTTTGAAAATTGAAAAACGCCGCCGTTTTAACAAATTTTTTTTTTAAAAAAATTAATATCAACTTTTTTATTTAATTCATTAATTACTGTAAAATAATGCACGGTTTGTGTCCACAATTGAATAGAAATTCCACAATTTATTCATGTCATACCAATTAACTACTAACGATATAAATTAACAAAACTATAAATAAAGACATGGTAGATCTCAAACATTTTCAGCAATTTAAATATAATTTGTTTATTAGGGTTATTCAAAACTAAAACCCTCCATGAGCAAAATGAGGGAGTAAATAGAATTTAAAAAAAATGCACCGTTGGATGATGTCCGCATAAGAATATATGGTAGTGGTAGAAATTTCAGCGATTTTGGTCTTTGGTTGGGCCCCGATCTGTCTGGTCAACTCGATCCCCTAAATAGAACACAAAACAAATATGCTCGTAACCGGTCCTTGGCAATTCACTTTTTTCTACCTTTCACTTCCCACACTCTCGTGGGTAGGTGATCTACTTACAGATGTCAAAATTCCATAACGTTTGTTCTGGCATGGTGCCGCTCCCCTTAGGGAAGTTTGCTTGTGCGCAGAGTTGACCGCTCAGTTGGGTGCCTTATTCAGGGTGGAGCAGCCTAATTTTTTTACACAATACATATCACTGTTGTATAAATATATGGGAATATTCAGATTGATCGATCTTCATTTCATAATTTCTGGATCGCACATAATTCTTATATGCCTAGTAATGTAGTATAACTCGTTATTAGGCTGTTACCTTCCATGAGCAAAATGGAGGAGGAAATGGAATTTTTAAAATGCACCGTCAGATGTTGTCTGCATATAAATATATGGTAGTGGTAGAAATTTCTGCAATTTTTTCATTCGTTTGGACCTCGATCTACCCGGTCAACTCGATACCCTAAATAGAACATAAAACAAATATGCTCGTAATCGGTTCTTGGCAATTCACTTTTTTCGATCTTTCACCTCCCACACTCTCATGGGTAGGGGGTCTACTTACGGATGTTAAAATTTCAGGACGTTTGTCCGCACATGGTGCCCCTAACCTTAGGGAAATTTACTTGTGAAAAGCGTTGACCGCTTCGTTAGGGGCTTTATTCACGGCGGATCGGCTTAATTTTTTTACACAATACCTACTACTGTTGTATAAACATATGAGAATTTTCAGATCGATCGATTTCCATTTCAGTTTTTTCGGACCGCACATAATTCTTATATGCCTAGTAATCTAGTATAACTTAAAACTACGCTTCTTACCCTCCATGACCAAAATGGAGGACGAGATGGAATTTTTAAAAATGCACCGTCCGATGTTGTCAGCATATGAATAAATGGTAGTGGCAGAAATTTCACCCATTTCCTTCTTCAGTTCGGCCTTGGTCTACCCGGTCAACTCGATACCCTAAATAGAACATCAAACAAATATGCTCGTAACCGGTCCTTCCCAATTCATTTTTTTCGATCTTTCAGCTCCCACACTCTCATGGGTAGGGGGTCCACTTACGGATGTAAAAATTATGGACCGTTTGTCCTCGCATGGTGCCACTCCCCTTAGGGAAGCTTGCGTGTGCAAAGCGTTGACCGCTCTGTTGGGTGTCTTATTCACAGCGGATCGGCCTAATTTTTTCAGACAATACGTATCACTGGTTTATAAACATATGGAAATTTTCAGATTGATCAATTTCCATTTCACAAATTTTTCATTGCATATATCTATATATGCCTAGTACTGTAGTATAACTTGTTTATTAGGCTTGTTACCCTCCATGTGCAAAATGGGGGAGGAAATGAAATTTTTTTAAAATTCACCGTTGGATGTTGTCCGCATACAAATATATGACAGTAGTAGAAATTTCGGCGATTTCCGCCTTCGGTGGGACCTTGATCTAGCGGGTCAACTTGATACTCTAAATAGAACATAAAACAAATATGCTCGTAACCGGTCATTGCCAATTAATTTTTTAACATCTTTCAGCTCCCACACTCTCATGGGCGGGGGTCTACTTACGGATGTCAAAATTCCGGAACGTTTGTCCTGGCATGGTGCCGCTCCTCCTTAGAGACTCATAGTAAAAATATTAACGGCTTTTGACTTCATTTCAAAATCTATCAATTCAATCAACCATAATAACTTTAATATAACTAACAAAAACACACATTTTTCTTCCAATCTATCAGTAGACTTTATTCACGACCATCTTGCATAAGCTCGAGCTTTGTGACTTGTGTACAAAATCTAGAAAAAATAATTCCTACAACCGTTCGACGTCCACTTGCAAAGCTTTAATTATACAATTTCTCCATTTTTTTTTTCTTCCCATTTTAGTTTTATGTCACAGACAAATTTGAGATAACAAAGTGTAGTTTATTAAAACAAATCGTCACAAAACAATTCATCAAAAAAAAAATACATACAAAATAAATAAAAACCACAAAAACCCCAAGCCCATGTCAAACGCCCAGGCCCTTCGTACCACCAAGTCCAGGCCCATTTCGAGTTCTGCAAGGAACGCAGAACCACCGAAACTGACGATGGCCACCAATCCTCGATCCAACCACCACCTGTCATCCAACTCCGATCCGATCTTTCACCTCACATCAAGTTTCTGGATATTAACCTCTCCTATGGCCACGAAACCTTGCCGACAAGCAATAGATCTCAACCCAGTCAACCAATCATTCAACCTGTATGGATTTTGACCCATTCTCCCGTCGCAGACATCGAAGCCTGGAGAAATCACCACCAAGATCGCGTGCTACACTGTTCATCCAGAACCAGAACCAAAATCAAATACACCAACTTTTTCGAGATTTCCCTAATCCTATATCAACTAATCTTGTTTATTGCTGCAACTCAGAAACACGATTGACCCAATTGGAAAACCAATCAAAGAACACAAATTCAAGGTAAAAAGCAATCAAAATTTAAGATGGGTACCTCAGTTTTTGCGACAGTTTGAACAGATTTCTGCTTGGAATCAGCTCCAGGCTTGGAAGCGGTCTTCAACATGCAAAGGGAGAGGAATCGTCGAATGCCTTGAATGATAAGTCGGAGGGGGCTGAATTTTCAGCTTTGGGGACCTTGTATACCAGTACAGGGGCGGTGAAGAAGGGGAACACCGGCGGCTCCAGAGATACTTTCTTACCCGTCCTCTCTCGACTCTATCTCTCAAGGGGGACTTACCCTTTTTCCATTCTTTCTTACCCGTCCTCTCTCTCAATGGGGACTTTACCCTTTTTTTGTTTCTTCAAACTTCACGGTAACGGAGAAGCAGACGTTAGGCAGCTTGGATCAGATCCGGTCGGACCTATTGCCTAGACTTACGAACTCACGGCTGTCATTCTGCCACGTCACCAGGTGACCCTCACCTAGGTGAATAGCAGATTTTTCGTATTGTTGAAATATTCTTTTTTAGCTGAACCTATATGATCAATTCTGCAAAACCGTCATTTTATTGTTATATAAACAGTGCAAACAGTGCTTATGAATACATCCAATAGAACATGAAGATTCATTGCTGGCTTTACTTGACGTTTTTCAGCATGTAACTCTGGCAAACCAAGTTGAATTAATTGATTGCTATAAGGGAATGGATAGATTTAATTCAAGCACTGCGGCTTGATAATGTCATTATCGAAAGCTAGTGAGTCCTTACAGTAGTCCAAGCAATTTACTATATACTAAAGCTCCAATACTGTTCATTTAACAGTGATTTGGCTCCAAGTGGTTGGACCATTTTGCCCTCGCTTCAAATATTATTATTATTTTTTCTAGCTCTGCTACACTCTTTTGCTATTCATAAGCACTGTTTGCACTGTTTATATAACAATAAAATGACGGTTTTGCTCTCGAGCTGTGTATCTGGAGAGGAAAAGGCCCGAGTTCTCTATCGTGTTCTAGAAGCCTACATTGAGTATAGCCAGATACAAACACTTCGTTCTATTTTCGGTTTTGTTCTCGGATACAGACGCGGCCTGAAGAGAAGTTCTCCAGTTATGGTATTGAAGTTGTAAACGTTTGGTTTAATCATAAGTCGCTGGGGTAGGAAGAAGAAGAAGAAGAAGAAGAAGAAGAAGAGAGGTCCAAGATTTTCGTGAACTTTCGGAGCAAGGTTTGGGTTTATTTCGGAAAAGGTTGCTGCTAGACTTTTGATCGGGTTTGGGAGGAAGCTTTCAATAGTTATGTGTTTGATTTGGGTTCTTTTTCAGTTGTCGAAAATTGTGGTTTTTTGTGGTCTCAAGTATGCTTTGTTATGTCAATCAATAGCATTCAATATGATTCAGTAAGAGTTGGTAGCTTTCCTAATATATTTCATGTTTTTGTTTTTTTGGTTTTTGGTGCAATGCTCAATTTTCTTAGATGTGGATTGCTTTGGCTTATAGTCTCACAAAAGATTGATGCTTTGGCTTATAGTCTCACAAAAGATTGATGCTTTGCCTTAGTGGGTGCTGAGTAATTCAATCAAGTTTGAATCTTGATCACCAAGTCTGATTTTGGGTTGTTTTTGTGTATCGCTTCCCCTTTTGTGGGTACCAATACTTAGCCTTTTTTGTTTCATTCTGATATGTTTTGTCTGATAACCTTGATTACTTAGTTTAATTCATTACTGCATTTTATACTTATGTTGCTAACTAATAAATATTTTGGTTCGGATTAGTTTACAAATTTATTGGATATATATTTCTTCTTACCTCCTCAGTTAACCTGAAGGTGGATTAGCTTTTGGTTGGCTTGGAGGAGCAGTGCATCTCCCTTGCATGTCCACTACCCTTCGAATTGTATTGCTCTCTGCTTTATCTAGCGGTTGCAACATTCTTGATTTGGAACTGTTCAGTATGGTGACATGCTAATGAGGTTGTGCTGTTGTGTAATTATGATTTGAGTTTCATATCAGAATCTAATATCTGTGGTGTCAATGATTCGTTGCTTTTATTGTATTCTTATGAAGTGTTTGATTTTGTGGTTGTGATGAATCACAGGGAGGAGTTCTGCAAGACCTTCAAACTGGAGTCTCCTGATGCAGACACACGTTAAGAGATCAAAACTTCCTTTAGATGGAGCTGACTTTGTGATGGAAGATGTCCCATTATTGACAAATCTTCTCCAATATCATGATGCTAAGGTACTTCTATTTTTCTGAGTTTCAAAGTTAATAGCCATCACGAGTACCATTTGTTTCATTGAGGATGTGCGCTTTGTTATTGCTGTAGGTTTTGGAGCATGCTTCTGTATGTCTGACCCAAATTGCTGAATCATTTAGCCAATTTTTTTTTCCTCATGTTATTTTTGTTAAAAGAAAAAGTGATTTGTATATTTTTATAGTAGAATTAAGGGTTAGAATGATGCAACTGTAAAAATAAGAAAGAAGAAGAAGAATGAAGCAACTTTGATATCCCTCCTGATATCGAAGTGAAAATATGAATTAGGATTAATGTTTACTTTGTCATTGAATACCAGTTGTTCTCTCTGCTGGTCCATATCCCTCCTAAACTTTTAATCAACTTTTTGTTCTCGGTTTATAAATTTCTTTTTATATCTTTCATTGTTTCTACTAGAAGAGCTATTGATACAAGGAATAAATTGAAGAAAACTTAAGATGCAACTTTCCTCTTAACGGGTTTCGTCACTCCTATATACATTTCAATAGAATTAGTCACATCAATTCAGTAATCTTGGCTTATTGCACAAACTTATCAATATGCACTTCTTTAAATAGCATGGTAAATACATACCAGCTAAATCAGTGGCTATGGGACATTATAGATGAGTTTGTGTACCAGTTTCAGAGCTTCTGTGAGCATAGGGCTAAGACGAAGAACAAGACTGAGCAGGAGACTACTTTTCTCAGACAGTTTGATCAAGTAAGTGAATAATTTTTTAATTTTAATTTTTATTTTTTTGAATTGCAGATAAACTTAGTAGTGAGATTTAGAAACAAAATTTATTAATGAACTAAACTGGTTTCTAATTTCCATTTTTAGTAGTGGGATGTAATATTTATTTTGCATATCACTTTTACAAGTATATTAAGAATATGCGTTTAGATATACTTATATGGCATTGCTCACTTTGGCAATACTTGCCTTCACCTGATATGCAGATTAACAAAAATATGTAAAAGTATTGCCAAAGAAAGCGCATCAGCAATTTTCCATACAGATAGAGTATGAAAATGCTGGTAGTCAGTTTTGTACTTTCGTTTTCCCTTAGTAGAAAACCATACACTTATATCATTGAGGTACATATATGCATTTGTAGTTATTCTGCATATCAAAAACAACATGCACGCCAAACTGAATAACTATCTCTCTACTTTGTGTTTAGGCTCCAAAAAAGCTTTAACCAAGTTGTTGTTCAACCATAAAGTTCCAATTAAAAAAAAAAAAGCAAAGTTCATAAGTTCAAGATTTACGGCAAGGATTTACTACAGTTAATCAGGTAAAGCACGAGTATTTCATGATTCAAATTTTTGGAGATGACTACATACTCATTGCCTATCATCACTGCCTTAGTCTTTAATTTGCAGGAAGCTACAGCATTATTAAGAAGATACAGATATCGTACAGGAACCATAGAAGTTGCTTTACATGTATTTGAAGGGGAATAGATATTGATGCAGTGACTCCAAAAATCAAAGTCACCCTTGCTTGAGCAGGCAAACATTGTAGGAGACGTTCTTAAGGTTTTGGTACCCCACCTATGTATATAAATGCTGTCAACTTACTTCTGGAAGCATATTTCTTAAAGGAAAATCATTGCAGAGACATTTTGGAACTCATATTTTGAAAATCATTTCTTTTAATGAAGGAGTTTACTTTCTGCTAATTTCTTTTAGCAATAAGAAACTAATAGGTATTAGCTTTGTATGAATATAACTGGTTTTCAAGACATTTAGTAATATGGCACTGCTAAACCATATGGACTGAAAAATAATGTTTTCTTATACCATGATCTTAAGTTGTGTTACATTGGGACAGAAAAATTTAACATGGAATTTGTGAACTTTCTACATGTTAATTAGACGTCATTGCATGACTTACTTTTCTTCTTTCTTGGTTCTTGCAGAAGCCGCTTAACCTCAAAATGGAAGAGAGAGTGAAGAAGGAAAGTAAAAACATAGGAGAAAATGATCTCCTTGGATGGATTTTCAAGCATTCAAATGTTTTGAAGGAGCAAATTCTGACTGGATATTGAGGTTGCTCTTCTCTGGTCATGAAACTTCATCAGTATCCATAGCTTTAGTCATATATTTCTTGCCTGACTGTCCTAATGCAATTGAACAATAACATACAACGATTTTTCCGCAGCGAAGCGCGGGCACGTTTTCTAGTCTCTTCTACAATTCCAAATTCGTCCAATATGGAAATGTGCTTTCGCCCCTGTTCCTGTGGTAATATTTTCAGATGCAGATATGCTCGTCAGTCTTGCAATAATGTTGCTCACAGGCTTGCTAGCTAGTTTTTCTTTGAAAGCAATGTATACCTTGACCCCTATACTCACTCTCCGGAACTTATACTGGATGCATCACTAACGAATAACCATCGTCAATGATTTCATAAAATTTATAGTTCTTCTGTTAAAAAAATATATCTAACAGTTATTGTGGGGTCAATAAGGAGATATTTATGTAGGAGGAGATATCTTGTCATAGAAATATCCGATCGAGGCGGAAATATCTGATTGAGGTGGAAATACATAATTGAGGCGGGAATATCTAGTTGACGAGAAAATAAGTTGTTGAAGAGGATCAATCTCAATAGGAAAGAACCCTTCAAATAGGATCTGAGTGAGGAGAGATTTGCTCAAGAAAAAGACCAGAGTGAGGTACAATCCCTTTGAGATACAATCTATTTGAGACTCAATCCCTTCGAAGGATAATCCTCTCACAATGAATCTGAAGGACGCAGAATTGATCCGCGGGTTATTAGCTATGAATGATTAGTAATCAAGATTCAGGAACCCCTGTGACCAAGAAACAAAACAGTCATGGAGCTTGTTACCCTTGCGGCCGAAGAGATAGTTTTTCTCTAAGCTAATGATTTAATTTTTATTATATGTGTGTGTGTGTGTTATTTTTTGGGGGGTGGGGATCAATGAATGGTTACGCAACAGTTGTTTTTTGATTTTCAACTTTTTTTTAGGCCATAACTATACTGATGCTAGATGTCAAGGTTTTATGTCCTCCTTGACGCATTTTGACAGTTGTTTTTTTATTGTCAACTTTTTTGAGGCCATAACAATACTGATGCTCGTGCGTGGTCAAGGTTTTATGTCCTCCTCGACGCATTTTGATCTAATTAGTCAGGCATGAGGCTTAGCCTCCCAGCTTAGTTGAGTTCCAAACCCTCAGAGAGAGAGAGAGAGAGAGAGAGAGAGTTGTGAACAAGCAATTAACCTCACAATTTTGATAAGCAATATGGTTTAAAAAGCAATTAACCTTACAATTTTGAAAAATATATCTCTATCCAAACTTAACCTAAGATAATTACACCTGAAGACTTTGAACGTACTTGGGATTTCTAGGGTTAAAACTCTCACTTTCAGAATTATATAAAAATCTGAAGAACGAAAGAATGGGGGGGGGGGGGGGGGTGATGACTAACAAGAAATCTCAGTTTTACCTAATTTATGAAGACTTCTAATTCTTCGTCGCTGGTCTTTCTAATCTATATGGCCATACATCACTTATGATACTTTAGTCTAATTTAAATACCACCATAATGCATCCTAACAAATTTTGAATCTATAGACAAATTAATCACCACTATTGTTTTTTTTAATATAATCTATGTACTCATAGACATCAATAATAACTGAGAATTAAAAAATTAGTATTAATTCCATGAGTCGAACCTATGACCACCACTTATGAATGAGAGGCTTATGTCACTAGATTAAATTGTACTGCATATCAACATTGTTTTTGTGAATAATGTCTCCCGCTTTTAATTGATCGCTTAATTTGGGATTAGAACCATGAAAGAAAAACAAAAAGAAAGGACTCTGACCCATTGGCTAATTGACTATTGCATGGTCGGGGCTTCATTAATCATACTTTCATTATCAGCAGTTGCCAAAAAAAAAAAAACATATACTATCATTATTACCAATTAATTTTAAGGGAAATGATCATTTACCCAATTTTAGCTTAAAAATTGCCCACTTACCCAAACACTCTAAGAGATTGTCCACTTACCCAAACACTCTAAGGGGGGTGTATTGTATTTGGATTTGTGCAGACTTTTTTTAAATGATAGACTTTTTGAAAAGTCCAGAGACTCTTTAAAAAGTTGATAGACTGTTATGGATTTCTTAAAACCATTGATTTTAGCAACAGACTTTTATTGATTCTTGAAAATCTATATACTTTATTATGAATGACTTCTACAGATTTCCTAGGATATACAAAATATAAAAACAAAAAACAAAAACAAAAAAAGAAAAAAAAAATAAAACAAATGCAGTCCAAACACAAAACAAAATAATAACTTGTTGTCTCTTCAATGCTCCAGTATTTTCTAATAGAAATTGACTCAAATAAATGATTGTTAGTCTGTCTGGCAAGTTTGTTCTCATTCCTAATCTCCCAACAACATAAATATACAATATATATCACTTGATGTTTATGGTTAGTTATTCTCATCAATTTTGTTTTCGCCGATTAACATATATTGTAGCAATATTGGTCAATGTCTTGATCTATAATCAATCAATTGAAATTCAATTGTTCAACTTTTTTTGAACCATAATATAAATTCAAATTAATGAGAATAATTAATTAATAAGATAAAATTTAGTATGGTTCAAGGTCTTAGGGTTTCATAAATCATTTTTATTGCTATTAGGGTTCGTAGTATCACAATTGAAAAAAAAAAAACAAAAAAAAATCACATTCAACAACTATACAATGAACATGTTGGGTATCAAAAAATTTTGATATCATAAAAGATTAGAGAAAAGACAAAAAATTAAGAAAGAGAGATGATGAAGGACAAACTTCTTCGTGCGTAGAGAGAAGAACTTTGATAGACCTTTTTTTTTTTTTTTGAAGAGGAAACTTTGATAGACTTTTTGAAATCTTTGGTCTGGAGGCTGGAAAATTATTGGAGTTTGGTATGAATAGTTAACACTACAAAGTCCATGATTATCCATGATTTTCTAATTCCATAAGTATGAATGATATTTTGAATACCTCTGTACTTTTATTCATTTTTAAAAGTCCTAATTGAATACCCCTAGATTTTGGTGGAATTGATGAAGTCTTTCAAAATCCTAATTGAATACATCAAGACTTTCATGGACTATTAAAAGTCTATATTGAATACACCCAGACTTTTCAATTCCATAGATTTCTTTAAAAGTTCCACTAATTCCATATACAATACACCCCTCTAAGAGATTATTTCCCTAATACCCAATTCAGTATTTTTTTAATTCATTTTTATTTATTTTTGGGACAATTTTACCCTCTCGTTCTTTGTCACTTTGAGAAAGAAGTCATTGGAGACCTTGCTTGACTCCGGTGGCGGACTCTGGCGACTAGTAACCTGATGCCGGCAGCTAGTGACTGGAATCCTGCAACCGATGATAGGAATCCAGAATCCAGAATCTGGCTATCGGACTAGTGACCGGATTCCTGCGTCTGAATTTATTGCCCCCTAATAATACCCAGTAACCATATTATTGCCCCCAAGTAATCATATTATTGCCCCCCCCCCTCCCCCCCCCAATGCTCATATTATTGCCTCTCAATAATCATATTATTGCCCTCCAGTGATTTGCATAAACTCCCAAAACCAAAATGAATACACTACAGACACAATTGATCAATGGGTCCTTGACTCAAAACACCAAAATAAGCAAAAATTATCTCACTCACTCCAGCAACAGTTTTTTCTTCCCACTTATACAAATTAACAGCAAATGACTATTTTGACCTTAACACAATTAATGAATTACAGCTATGCCACTCAACATCAATCTCTCTCTCTCTCTCTCTATCGGCTCTAGCAATCGACCTAGCCCTCTCTCTCTCCTCCGGCTCCGGCACTCGACCCAACCCTCTCTCTCCCCTCCAGCTCTCGCGCTCGACCCAAGCTGTCTCCTTCTCTCCTCCAGCTCCGGCAACGATGCAACAACTCGGAGACCGGAGGAATGGTGCTGTCTTCGTCACAATTCAGCCTAGCTCGCTTTGTTGTCGATCAACCAATTGGGACTAGGTCGATCCCTTTGCGGCGAAGCAAAAGGCCAGTTGAAGATCCCGTCGCTGATTTGGTCAAAGGCGTTGTAAACAGAAGGCCAATATGCTCCAAAGCAAGGGTTTGGGAGCGAAGAAAAGAAACGTGAGGCAGGGATTGACGGAGACCCAATCAGAGGTCAGAGAGTACCACTGCCTTCAACATCTCTTTGAAATCGGACCTGGTAAGTGATCTCCGAAGCATCGGCTATTGACGTGGGTGCCCAGATCAATTTTTGGGTGCCCGAATCATTTTTTATTTTTTTTTCAAGTAATAGGGCAGAAGGAAAGGAACAAAAAGTTTCGAATGTCTATTGGAAGGCAATAAACGTTTTTAAATTGATATAATCTCTTCATTTTTTTCTTTCATCGAAGTTTTATTTGTCTAATTTTGGAAAGATTAGTTCTCATTTCGACTACCGAAAGTTCTATCGGGAGGCAATAGACTTCTACTGGGGGGAAATAGAGGTTTATTGCCCCTCTATTGGGGGGCAATAGATGTCTATTGGGGGCAATAGGAGTTTATTTGGGGACAATAGATATCTATTGGGCAGCAATAGACATCTATTGGGGGCAATTAAACTTTCCGGTGATCTATTAAATCTCCGACAACCTCTTTGGGATCCTCTGTCGAGGTTTTCAAAAAAGTCTGGTGGGCAGTGGCTGGTGACTTGAATCCCGCGACAGGTGACTGGGCTCCGGCGAAGTCTCCTATGATTTCTCTCTCTTCCATTTTCTCTCTTTCTATCTATCTCTCTCTCAGTAACACATGGGTGAGGGTAAAATGGTACTAAAAAAAAAAACTTTATGGGGTATTAGGAAAAACTTCCTTAGAGTGCTTTGGGTAAAAGGGAATAAAAAAAACTTAATGGGGTAAGTGGGAAAAAAATATCTAGAAATGGGATAAATGGGCAAAAACCCTAATTTTAAAGAAAGACCACAATGGGAACAAGGATATTACAGTTGGTGTCTTGATAGCCGTAATACTCATTGTATAATATGTGATATTGTTCGTGGGCAATGTTTCGTGGTTAACGGTATCCAGATACTTGCGGTGAGGTGAAGCTCGGATCAGAGTTGGATGAAGGTGGTGGTTCGGTCGAGGATTGGTGGCCATCGTCAGTTTCGGTGGTTCCTGCAAGGACGCAAACTCGAAATGGGCCTGGACTTGGTGGTACTTGGGCGTGGGCGTTTGCCATGGGCTTGGGTTTTTTTGTTTTTACTTGTTTTGATTTTTTGATTTTTATTTTTTATGAATGGTTTTGTGATGATTTATTTTAATAACTTTGTTATCTCAAACATAAAATTAAAATGACTAAAAAAATGGAAAAAATATGAAATTAAGCTCTGTAAGTGGACATTGAACTGTTGTAGGAATAATTTTTTCCAGATTTTGTATACAAGTCAAAGCTAGCTTATGCGAGATGGTCATGAACAAGGTCCAGATGGATTGGAAACTTGTGTTTTATTGTTAGTTACATTGAAGTTATTATAGTTGATTGAGTGGATCGATTTTGAAATGAAGCCGAAAGCCATTAATATTTTTACTATGAGTCAACAGTTTGTAAAAACAAACTACCCTAAGGAGAGAAGCACCATGCGCGGACAAACATTCAGGAATATTTACAGTGGTTGGTAGACCCCTACCCACGACAGTGTGGGAGCTGAAATATTGAAAAAAGTGAATCACCAAGGACCAGTTATGACCATATATGTTTTGATCGAGACCCAATTGAAGGCGGAAATCACTGAAATTTTTACCACTACCATATATCTGTATGTAGACAACATCCAACGGTGAAATTTTAAAAATTCCATTTCATTCCCCATTTGGAGGGTAACATCACTAATAAACATGTTATACTACATTACTAGACATATATGGATTATGTGTGATCCAAAAATTTCGAAATAGAAATCGATCAATCCGAAAATTTTCATATGTTTATACAACAATGATAGGTGTTGTGTCAAAAAATTAGGCCGATCCGCCGTGAATAAGGCACACAACGGAGCGGTCAACGGTTTGCACAAGCAAACTCCCCTAAGGGGAGCGGCACCATGCAAGGACAATCGTCCCATAATTTTTACATCCGTAAGTAGACCCCCTACCCACGAGAGGGTGGGAAGCGGAAATATCGAAAAAAAATTGAATTGCCAAGAACTGGTTACGAGCATATTCGTTTTGTGTTCTATTTAGGGTATGGAGTTGACCAGGTAGATCGAGACCCAACCAAAGGCGAAAATCGTTGAAATTTCTACCACTATCATATATTGGTATGCGGACAACATCAAACGATGAAATTTTAAAAATTCCATTTCGTTCCCCATTTTGCTCATGGAGGGCAACATCCTAATAAACAAGTTATACTACATTACTAGGCATATATGGATTATGTGCGATCTAAAAATTCCGAAATAGAAATTGATCGATCGGAAAATTTTCATATGTTTATACAACAGTGGGAGGTATTGTGTCAAAAAATAAGGCCGATCCGCCATGAATAAAGCACCTAACGGAGCAGTCAACGCTCTGCACAAGCAAACTCCCCTAAGGAGAGCGGCACCATGTGAGGACAAATGTCCCAGAATTTTTACATCTGTAAGTGTACCCCCACCCACGAGAGGGTGGGAGCTGAAAGATAGAAAAAATTGAATTGCCAAGGACCGGTTATGAGCATATTTGTTTTATGTTCTATTTAGCGTATCGAGTTGACCAGGTAGATCGAGACCCAACCGAAGACGGAAATTGCTGAAATTTCTACCACTACCATATATTCGTATGCGGACACATGCAATGGTGAAATTCTAAAAAATCCATTTTGTCCCCCATTTTGCTCATGGAGGGTAACAACCCTAATATACAAGTTATACTACATTACTAGGTATATATGAAATATGTGCAATCCAAAAATTCTGAAATAGAAATTGATCAATCCTAAAATTCCCATATGTTTATACAACAGTGGTAGGTATTGTGTCAAAATGATATTAATTTCTCCAAAAGATAAAACGGCGGCATTTTTCAATTTTCGTTCTTTCCCTCCACGGGATGAATTTTACCTTTATGTCCACTAGTATTTATAGAAACTAACCCTAGAAACTCTTAACACAATCTAACCGTTAAAATCCATTAAGACCCATGAAAAGTTATATATTTTTTTCCCCTTTCAAACCCATTGGAACCCGGCAACCCGCAGACCAGCAAGTAGTTGTTATTATTATTATTTTTGGTTCAAACACATTTCTTGTGTTTTTTTAATCATTCTTGTTCTGGGTGTTAAATTTTTGCTGCTGATGAACTTTGTATCGGTTAAAGTTTGTAAATTTATATGTGAATGATGAACACACATCTAGAACATTGAGAACTGGCTTCCACTTATTCTCTTGATTTACATTCATGTTGAATTTTGATGACCCACTCATGGATTTGATGATACTGAATATATTTCCTCTATCAAGAAAGAAGACGTACATGAATTTATTTGATACTGAAACAATATCTGAACAAAATTCTGAACATTTTATCAGGATAAAATTGCTGCTTTACAAAGGAGATGAGCTCTTTCTTGCCTAGAAACTTGTCAGAGTAGCTGTGTACATTCTGATCAACATTTTGTGCAGCAATACTCTCAGCACGCTACGTTGATGACTAGTATGTCATTCACAGTCAAATGGGCTCTTATGAGGTTATGACATGCTTTGGTTGCCAAAAGCAATGCACAAAGGCATACAGCAACTCCTTCACTACTACTTGTTAATCTCTGCTTAGTTCAGTAATCCATTAGCTTTGAGAGAGCTTCCCTCATATATCCTAGCCCTCGCCTAGTCGCCTTATGTGCCTGACATCAGGAAAAAAAAAAAAAAAACAAAACAAAAAACAAAAACAGTATTTAGTTTCACAGTTGACAGTTCAATGGTATCCTAGCCCTCCCCTTATGTGCCTGACATCGACAACTTCTTGGTCATTGCTAAAAACATAACCAAATACATTTCGGCAAGTAAAGAGGGTTGTGGTTACTATAGTTGTCTCTGTGATTGCAAGAAACATCGCAGCACATGTAGCTATACGAGCACCTTCTCTGTTTCTGTACTGAAGAACCAAAATTTAGAAAGAGAATGCTTACCATACAGACAGAACTGAAGTTTCAAGAGCCGGATTTTGTAGAATTCCAGACAGCAAGATAAGCATCTCAAATGACCACCACTCCAGACAGATTCAACTAGACATCAATAACAAGTAACAGAGCACAGGAATGGAGAGTCCAGCATTGATCCTTCAAACTTATAGATAGACTGATAGTAAGAAAATATGCAAGAGTGAGACAAAAGAAAACAGAAGAAACTTCATAGGCAACATGATTTCACAGTGCAGTAATCCAGATACAAACAAAGCCATGAACTAAGCCAATAATCTGGCTCAAAGCAACTATCACACAATTCAATTAACTAAGCCAAACACTAGCACTACCTAAAACCCACAAACTTTACAGTAACTCATCCACATCCTCACATTTTTCACCTAACCAAGCATAAATGTAAAAACACCACCAGTAAAAGACAAATCTTTCGCAGCTCAATTTACTAATCCAGACACATTCCAAAACCCAGAAACTCAACATTTCCAAAAACGAATCTGACCAAATAGAAAACGAATTTTAACCCAACACATTGAACAATGCGAATTCAAAACAAACCAAAGCAAACTCTTATTGGAATCAAAGCCCAAGAGGAAGCAGATTTCCGAAGCAGTAGAAAAAAAACCCAAAGATCATTTAAGAAATCAAACGCAGACCCCAAAAACAAAATGCATACCAATACAGAACACAATTACACAGATCAACAAAAGCAAAAATGCGACTCCATCATTCAAACCCAGAACCAATAACACACTCAGAATTAGGAATGAGCAAACGGGGGTGGGGGGCGGGGTACCCGCGGGTTTTCCCCGTATTTGTCAAGCGGGGGCGGGTACGGGGTTCCCCATCACATGTGCGGGGGCGGGGGTGGGGGCACTTATTTCCTCCGCGCGGGTGCGGGGGTGGGAGCGGGGTTTCCCAGTACCCATGCGGGGTCCCCGTTTATCTTTTTTTTTTATTTTTTAAATGAGAACTATTATTTTTCAACCAACATATAGGGCGTTTTTATATTTTTCTTATTCTAAAAAAAAAAAGAACAGAAAACTTATACGGGGTATTTATCTTTCCCATCCAGAATACACCTTCAAAGCGATTCGGGAGGATCCGACCGTTGGATTGTCGTATAATTTTGTGAGGATGATTCTAAAGGCGATCCGGGACGATCCAACCGTTGGATATTTGTATAATTTTGTGAGGATGATCCTAAGGGCGATCCGTGAGGATCTGACCGTTGGATCATAGTATAATTGTGAAAAGACAATCCTCTAGGTGATCCTTGAGGATCTAACCGTTGGATGATCGTATAATTTTGTGAGGATGATTCTAAGGGTGATCCGGGACGATCCAACCGTTGGATCTTTGTATAATTTTGAGAGGATGATCCTAAGGGCGATCCGTGAGGATCTGACTGTTGGATCATAGTATAATTGTGAAAAGACGATCCTCTAGGCTATCCTTGAGGATCCAACCATTGGATCGTCGTATACTTTTGTGAGGATGATTCTAAGGGCGATCCGGGACGATCCAACCGTTGGATCTTCATATAGTTTTGAGAGGATGATCTTAAGGGCGATCCGTGAGGATCTGACCGTTGGATCATCGTATAAATTGGTAAAGATGATCCTCTAGGCGATCCTTGAGGATCAGACCGTTGGATTGTCGTATAATTGTGATTTGTGATTTTGGCTGTTAGAGAAGACGCGGCCGGATTTTTGCCAAAAAAAAAAAAAAAAAAAGAGAAGACGCAGCAGGATTTATAGAAATAAGAGAGAAGACGCAGAGGATTTTATTACTTTACATTTAATCGCCAGGTTGTGAAAATTGTTTTATAGAAATAAATATTTGTTTTAAACGTATTGCTTCCTCGTGACTAAACAAACAATTTCTTTCTTAAACACTGTCTCAAGCATTTGAAATACTCAATCGACCAAAACAATGATGAAAATAAAAAGAATAAAAAAATTATTTTTTGTCAAAAAAGAAAAGGAAAAAAAAACTGAAAAGATAGAAAATAGAAAAAAAAAAAGAAAAAAAAAAAAGACCAATGCGGGGGGCGGGGGCGGGGGTGGGGAACCCATTACCCGCAGGGGCGGGGCGGGGAATCCCTCATCTGATAATATCCCCAGACGGGGAACGGGGGCGCGGGGGAATTTGGGCAGGGGGGCGGGAGTGGGGGGTGCGGGGGCGGGGGAATTCCCCGTTTGCTCATTCCTACTCAGAATCCCCAAAACAGATTACAATATGCAATACCCAGATACAAAAACTCCACGGAATCGACGAAAACCCAAAGCAAAAGACTGATTCAATACCTTGAGAAATTGGGCGTGCAGCAAAATCCCAAAACCATAAGAAAGCGAAGACCTTTGGAGAGAGGAAGCAAAACACAGAGAGAGGAGAGAGAGAATTGGGTTTTGGCTGCTGTGCTCTTGGTTTTTGGAAGGCTTTTAACTGTTCCAACGGGTTCTACGGGTTCAGCACGCACAGCTTCTCAGCTTCATCAACGCCATCCTCTTTTGCATTCACAAAACCCTTAACTTCCTTTCAACGATCCTTAACTTCCTTTCAAACAAAAACCCAATTGCTTTCCCGGAAAACCCACGAAATTGTTTGTTCAAAGATTGGATTTTGGTTAAAGAGCGGAAAGGGAATGGTTTGGTTGTGAAGTCGAGTGGTGAGAGGAGACAAAGAACAGAAGTGATTTTTGCCTTTTTGGTCTGAGAAAAGTGGGGGTTTGGCGGGGAAAGGATGGGATAATGTTGTGGTTGCTGATGCGCCACCAAGGAGGCTGTAAAACATGTTTTACCCTAACGGCACCGTTAACTGCGAAATGACCTTCAGCCCCACTTTAACTCATTCAGTGGCTCTCCTCGCGCCACGTCACCCTTCAGAGTGGCTGTAAGTTACAGCCTGCGTATTCCAGAACTCTCCCTCTAAGTGACAATATCACATCGGAACAATTTAATTTTGGAATGTTTCTTGATGGCCTAAAAAATAATAATACGCAACACATAAATTTTGCACGAAAGTTCTTCTTCTCCTTTTGGTGGGGCCTAAGAAACCTAAGGTGCGGATATATGCACTATTTATAGTTAAAAAAAAATTCAAAACAATTCCTTATTTTCTCAATTACTATTTTGTTTATGGGCTAGCTTGTAGATTTTCTTGTAATAATTATGTTAATTACGTCATTATGGTCTGTCTTTGCAGTAATTTTGGCACAAATCTGACAGAAACAAGTACATATGTGTGGGAAAACTTATTCGCCATTCTTATCTCTATCATTGGCTTGCTACTGTTCCTATCTCTCATTGGAAATGTGCAGGTTGGTCATGAATTTTGAGATCTAAATAATAAGGCTGTTTGTTTAAATTTCCTTCAACTTCAGCATCCAAATATCATCATAAGGGCAATGGTTATCTTATGGTTTTTAATAAAAATAAGAAAGGCATATAATATAATATGCTGTATGTATGTATGTATGTATGTATGTATGTATGTATGTATGTATGGAGATTGTCTAATTATATGATTTTGATTTTATGTCGTGAAACAGACACTAATGCAGTTTGAAACTACAAAATGGGAGGAGATAAGACGGAAGATTGAAATGAAAAGGCTCGATCTAGAAGTATGGATGCAAAGAAATAAAATCCCGGATGAGCTGAGGAAAAAGATCATTAAGAGCATAAAAAAGAAGTTGGAAGAAGACAAAGATGCCAATCTTGAAAATCTATTCAGTATTCTTCCATGGGATACCAGAAAAGATCTTAAGCGTTTTCTCTGCGTGAATGCGCTAAGAAATGTATGTTTTTCAACCACCTCACCATCCCTATCTTATATATATTGTGTATCAATACACAAGTTAATTGAGTTAATAAATAAACCCTATATATATATGTAGGAGCCGATGCTCAAAGATGCTAATCCAAAAGTGGTGAAAATGATCTGCAACTATCTGAAGCCGGTGATGTATGTGGAGAAAAGCAGTATCTTTCAAGCCGGAGAACCACTCGACATGATGCTTTTCATAACGCAAGGCACTGTTTGGACCTATTCGAGTAGTAGTACAAGTGATGATACTTCTCCAACAGGAAAGCAAAAACTGGGTAGTGCTTCTCCATTAATGATCACCAAGTCACTCAAGGAAGGCAATTCTTATGGAGTTGAACAACTTTTACGATGGGTAGCAGTACCCGACCACCATTTCTCCAACCTTCCTTGCCTGAACGAGAATGTGAGATCTCATTCAAAAGTGGAAGGCTTTACACTCATGGCCAGCGACTTGAGAAAGGCAGCCATCAAATGTCAAGGCATTTGGAACTTCATCAATGCCCCCAATCCTCAAGAACGAGAGGAGGTGGCACGTACTACCATAGCCGCAGCAGTCCGTCGTTTCCGAAATCAGTTACAAGCACCAAAAAAGTCCGGATACTCGCCAATAAACATCGTTTAGCTTGTCTTTTCCTAGCTAGCTACATGGTCCATTTTGCTTTTACAAGGCAACTAGCTAAGCCAATATTGACTGGCATGGTCTTACATAGGGTGTGCATGCACTTGTGTTGTTTAAAGTTTGAATATTACAATTAAGATTGATTAATTAATGTTCTACTTGGTTTGTCCTGACTGTATTTTTCTACTTCAATCACTATTGATTAATTCTCAGCATTCTTTTAAAGATTAAACAAATCAGCTAACTAGTTGCAAAATCAAGGTTGCTTGCTATATAATTAAGGAAAATGATTTGTGGCCTCAAGCCTAAGATTTGTGGCCTCTAGGTATCATGCTATGTAATCTACACACCGGTCAACTACATTTGCTAAATAATTTTTGCTGTAAAGCTTAAATAACCTTATCATGACCCTACTCTCTATGGGTAGGTAACAACTAGCAAATTACTTTATTCAGATCATGCAACCTCACTCTAGCCATCGTGGGTATGAATGCCTCACAACTTAAAAAAATGAACACCTATGTAATAAGAACGACCTTAGTTAAAAACTAAAATTCGCAAGAGTGGTCATCACTGGGCCTTTGTTTGACTTTCCGGGTATTTGTTTGCAAGTGCAATCATCATTGAGCCCTTGTTTGACTTTCCGGGCATTTACAAACAAAACTAAATAAAAAAGGAAATACTTGGCAATTGGGCTAATTGACTATGCATTTGCAAACAAAGCTAAAGAAAAATGAAAGACTTTGCAACTGGGCTAATTGACTATTAGCAATTAGGCTTATCGAGTAACTATTGGTGTATTGCCAATTATATAACATCACAATGATCACATGCATGAAAAAATAAAGAAAGACCTTAATCTAGACATGGACATTACAGCTGGAAGGGACAGAGAAAAAGAGAAATTAGGATGACATTTCCCCTAATAAATGGCCTGGCATGGCCCTTCCCGGCTATAAAACACCATTCAAGCTAAGCTTAGCTTCTCACAACTTCAACACACCCAATAAAATTTGTAGCAGTACTATTCTTCCTCTTATTACGTAATAGTTAGTGGTGCCATGGCCTGATTACATGGGAGAATGCTTCTTTTGCAACTCTCTTTGGCTGCAGTATGCAGCAACGACAATGCTAGCAGCTGCTCAAGCCCCACCTGACTGCAATGAAAGCTGTGGTGGTGTCTCAATTCCATATCCGTTTGGTTTGAGTGATGGTTGTTAGTTGTTACCTATATGTGCCGGGACAAGATGCTCAGCCATTCAAGATCACTTGCGACAACAGCACCTAGCAACCATGCATCCCTAAAGTTCTTGGATAGCTATTACTTCCCCACAAACATTACCAACATTTCTGTGGGTGAAGTTGCCTTCTTCCTGTGCTTAGCTTCTGGGATGATGTTCAGAATTACAGTCTAATGGTGGTTTGTTTGTTTTGGAGAGCTGATATTTATTTTGTTTTGATTCTGTAGGTTCTATGCAAAGGAGTATTTCGATTGTTCTTCTGCCATTGTTCCTGTCACTTCCTGTATCTGTTGTACGTTTTGTATTGGTTTGGTGTTCTATTGTTATTCAGGTATGGGTTCTGATCTTTTTAACTTTTTCTTTGTTGTGGAATATTGATGATTATTTTGCTTTCATTTTGTAGGTTCTATGCAAGAAGTATTTTGATTGTTTTCTTGCCACTGTTCCTGTTTCTGTTCTTTGATATTGGTTCATTGTTCCGTTTTGATTCAGGTATGGAATGTTGTGTTATTACTGATATTTCCTAATAGCATTGGTTTAAATTTATTTTGGAAATGCCGGTTTTGGTATATATTATTCTAAATATACTACAGCGCATACACTGTTCCCAAGCACATTCATTCTACTGTTCATACAGTTAAATGACTGTGTTGCCCTCGAACGCAATAGATAGAAACAGTGGTTGATTTTGGAAATGCCGGTTTTGCTATTGAGTTACTGAATAAAGAAAACACCTGATATTGTAGTGCGATCGTGAAGGTTCGATTGAAGGCTGGCGTCAGACGAATATATCGATCTTCATCGTTAATACTGGTGGAGCAAGCTTCTGAACAGATTACAAGTAAGACAGGTTGGGTTTACAGAGTTTATATGCCATATTTGATATCAAATTTGGGATTTTGTATTCTGGATTTGATGTAAGATTTCAAGGAGGAAAGATTAGGGACCTGGGTCTGGGTTTGTTTTGGATTGTTCTACCATGATTTCTAATTTGTTTCATTTATTCTTTGTCAGTTGTTGCCCAAGGGCGGGTGATTGAAGCAGAGGATATATACGGTTTGTATTTGGTGAGTTCCTTCCTGATTGCTCCGAGCACCTCATTTTTGTTTGGTCTAATTATTTATGTCAAAACCCACGTTTCTATTCATCAAAATCGTTACTGGGTTTTGAAAATGATAAACCAAAAGAAGAACATGAAGGTGGCTCTTTTACAGTTTCATACCTTTTTTTGGATTCGTCTATATCGCTTGAGGAGGGATTAGATTGGAAGTTTCAGGCTTTGTTTTTGTTTATTAGTATTGAAATTTGGTTTTGACCTAAATGAAATTTTAATGTCTGCTCTTTAATTGATAGTCTGGTTGCGTTTTGTAAAACATAGATATTTTGGCATCTGTTTTGCTTGCATTGTGACATGGATATCTATTTTGCTTCCAACTGAATTTTTTTTGGCAGACTGAAATAGTAAATATATGAATCATGCGAATGAAAATTATACAATAATGAGTGCAATTTTATGACTTTCTGTTCCAAGTTAAGTTAATAATGATTGTTATGGTTTTAGTTTAATTGTGTATTGGTTGCACATCTTATATCATCATAGATCTTAGATGATCCAAATGAAAATTAAATTACAGTAAGCTGATGGTTGGAAAAAGTTTTTCGGAGCAGGTTAAAACTCTGAAAGGATTTGTAGAGGCAAAATTTGTTGGTGAAATACTGAAATTTATTACGGTTTCCTATTGTGTTTTGATATAGGTTAGCAAACTTTTCTTATTGGGTTCGCCTCATTGAAATGTAGTAATGTAATCCATTTTTTGTATATAGAGGGAAAAACAAATAAATGGAAATTAAAAGCTTTCCAGGTGTAGGATGAAAAGCTGGTGTGATTATTATTCTGTGTGTGAAAGGTTTGAACTTATAAGCAGTGCCACTATTGTGTTTGAGATGCTCAAGTGAACTCTCAAATACGAATGGAGCATAGGACCTACCTAGATTCAGAAGAGCCTCTTCACCCAGCTAAACCAACCGTTAATAGACTAAGGGCCTTCCTTTACCCAGCAATGATCCTATCTCTAAATCCCCATTGTTAATGTTTCGTTTAAAAAAAAATAAAAATAAAAACTGCTTTTAGATGAATTTATTTGAAAACAGGGGTCAATTAATCATCAGTTTGATGGAAAAAAGTTACCAGTAAGCATGACAATATTGAAATGAGCATACTACCACTGTCATTACTAAATGCATTAAACTTGCATTTCGAGTGGCGGACCTTTGCTTCATGTTTCAGGGACCTTAAGATAAATTAAAATCAGTTTTGCTTTTAGCACATGCTTTCAGTTTTAAAGGTCTGCTAACAAGAAAAGAAAAAACAAAAAAAATTTATGTTACTGTTGCTACTATGAATCTGTTAAAGGGTTGAAAGTTGTGTCACTCTGTTGTGACTATTTCAGTCACCAACAACAAAAGGCTACCTCCAAACTGACCCTCTCCTTACAACACAGCAAGAGTAGTAGAGGAAATAAACTGCTTGAGGCATAAGCTCCTCCACTGGTTGCTGCTTCGGATTGTGAGAGAATAATTACCGTGCTTCGGGTGGTTTTGGGTTTAGAGTTATCTCTCAAGGAATGAGCTTTTCCGCTGTAAAGGTCTGATTCTCAATTTCTAACAATGCAAGTAATTTGAATATGTGTGTATTTTTGAATGAACCCTGCATTACATGCAAGCAATCTTCATTGCTATTTCAGTAGAATGAAGTCATAATTATTAAATTATATCTTAACAAAAGCAAATTCCGCGGCAAAGCGCGGCCAACTTTTCTAGTTTATACTATATACTAAAGGAGTGTTTTCCTTATGAATAGTGGATTGGCAATTTTGCCCTTTCATGTTTAACATAATTACACAGTCCACCTGTTAATCTGCTGAGCCGCCACCTAATTATGGACTTCTTGCGTCTTCGTTTATTTGCTGCGCAGAAACAAATAGAGGTTGTGCATGTAGAAACAGCCAGAGATTGATAGAGAGAGAGATTATTTGCTTCAGAGAGAGAGAGAGAGAGAGAGAGAGAGATGTGTTGGTTTCGGTTGTTTGCTTGATTTGTGCAGAAAGAATAGATAATTCTGGAGCTTTTCAGAATTGAAGGAGGAGGCACACAGTATTAAAACAAATTGATTGAGGTATGCGTTTTAGAACTGGGTATTTGGTGCATGATAGCCAATAGCCATCGTGTTTCTCATTCCTCTTTTTGGCCATCGTGTATTTCTCATTCCTCTGTCTGGTTTTGGAGGTACAGAGCTGGGTTGCTTTTGATCGGTGGTGTACATATCATTTGGGTTACCTCTAGAGAAGCTACATAGGTTCGTCAGTACTTCGTTTCTGAGTTTAAGCTTGGCTTCAATGATTGTTAAGCTCTTTTGGGTGACATTTGATTTGTATGAAATGCTTATGGTTTAGAAGGGCTTGATTTTATAGAGTGATCTAAGTTTTGAGAATTTGTATTTGACTTGATTCTCGGTATTAACCAGTATTACCCTTAAAGCAATGAAAGGGAGCTTGACTGGATAATCTATACAAAGGGAGCTTGATTGAATAATCAAAAGAATTAGAGGATTACATGTAGAATCAGTTAAAGAGTTTCTAAAACTTAATGAATTGTCAAATTATTAAAATGGAATATGCAATAGTTTAGATGAATAGTATACGAAGGTGTATCTGACTGACAGTGTTATTTGATTTCAGATTGTGGGAAAAAAATTTTGAGGCACCAGAAAGTGTTCCATCCTCTTCTTCGTGTTCTTTGGTTTGTATATTCTGCTGCTTTCTGCACTTACTCATTTTACTTATTATTTACATGATTACATCCCTTAAGCTTTAGAGTATTCCTACTCTTAAATGGTCAAATCATGGGTAAGAAGTTCGAATTGAATTTCTATTTTCTGAGAGCACTGTATACAACTCTTTAGCAGGAAAGTAAATATATGTTGGTTTGACTGAGAGCTTTAGTTTTCTGAAAGTCTGCTGCTTAATAGATTAAGTGTTTAAACTTAGGCATTTGGGATCATTCCACGAAAGTAAATGCAGCTTTACATGAAGATCATGACTTACATTGCTTCCATATTGGTCTGAAAGTCAATAGCTGTAATCTATTAGGGTAGTGTTTACAATGTCAGTTAGATATCTTACAGTATGGAGAGAACAATTTTGCTTTGTTATAGACTAGAGATTGAAGATTTCTCAGGGTTATTTCTTTTTTAAGTTAATGATACTTCCTTAATTTGATTGCAGCTTATCAATTTACAAGCATAAGCTAGAAACTTTGCAGAACCCTTTAAATGGCTTTCATGTTGTTTTGGAAGTTTATGGTAATTTTAGCTGGTTCTTTCAATTGGTTATGCTTAATTGACCCAACTATTTGTCATTTGGGTTCATTAATCCAGATTCTGCATCATTTGCTTGAGTTTGCTTAAATTGTTTTGTTGTAAAGCCTATTAAACATCTTATCTGCAATCTGAGTCTAATGCTTTTCTGTTCCGTTTAATTTCCTCTCTAAATGAAATCACAGGAACTGGGAAGTTTGGTTTCTCTAAAATGGCATTGGCTGAATCATACACTGAACAAATGGTTTTACTAGAGTTAGGTTATGAATATTGAGCCATCGTTGGGATACCTTCAGAGAAGTTTAAACATCTTATCATACATCTGCATTACTTTGGTGATCTGGTACTTATCATCTGCACTACATTTGTTTTGAAGTACTTTATAATATTTCTAGGCAAGTTTTTCAAAGTAAAGAGACCAAGGTTAAAACACTACTGCAGATGATGCTTTACACTTGATCTCTGAACTTCAGGTAAGTTCAATGTTGACAAGCTATTAATTGATGCAATTTTCTTTGTATATCTTTTCACACTTTCCTCTTTATTGGTAGTACAGAGCAAAACTGTGAATTTTTCGAAGTTTTGTGACATTGTTAAAACACAATTGCATCCTTTCAAAAAAAAAAAAAAGGGGACCGCACTTGCATATGATGGTTTACACTTGATCTCTGAACTGCAGGTAAGTTCAATGTTGACATGCTTTTAACTGATGCAATTTTCTTTATATATATATATATATATATATATATTGATTCTATTCAAAACTTTGCTCTTTGTGTGTTGAGTACTGTATGTCTCTGTCCTGGAAATATACTAGCAGAAGCAAGGATTTTTGGGGGGTAGGGTTGGGCTTATATCTAGCCCAGTACATTTTTCATTCAGGGAAAAACCTATTTCAGAAACACATGAATTGTGGCATTTACTTAAAATGTCAATGATCATACAAGTCTTCCCTTCAGACAAAATTGTTGTGACATTTACAGATTAGATTTCAGAATATGAACTTTTGCTATGTCAGTTTTGAAGAGAACATGTTCATTTTCATTGTATTACTATCATTTATGGTAGCAAGAAGAAAACCAGAATAGGGGTTACTGTAGTTTATGAATAGTAACTCCCTAAGGAACAGTGTGCTTCTAATCTCCAAACCGGTAAGAATAGCTTATGAACAATACTCCTCTTCGGAATAGTTTGCTTCTAATTCTAGACTTCTACTCTGATCGCTGTTTTTCTTCTTACCGTAGAAAGAAAGTTTCTTTTGAGTCTAATCTCCAAATCTGAGTAGCATGTTACAATCAATGAATCCACGGATCTTTTATTCGATAGTAAAGAGATCCAAATCTGTTTGTTGCAATATAAGGTCTGTAACTTTAGTGAGGATATGGTTATGTAAAGCTTTATCCATTTTATTTTTTGTAGGTTTTGGGATTTGTTTTGTTCATACCTAAGAAGATAAACAAACTGTAATTAACTACTTCTAGATTGTTTGTTTATTTCCTTCTTTTTTATTTATTTTACATTTCTTGCTTCTTCTGCATAATCAACTTAACTGGGATTCTGCATGTACAGTCTATGGATCTGCAGATGAGTCCACTTTAGTTGAAGATGCATTTGAGTCAGCCAGTGAATTAGATTAGTGTTAAACCCCCATTGTAGAAACTTGATATCACCTTCGTTAAAATACCATTCTTTCTCTTTACGAGCTTGATTAAAATAACAGTTGTTGTAAATTGTAATATGTAAAATTATTATTGTATTATATTATGTAGATCATGATTTGATGAAAAAAAAAAAATTAAACCTGCAGCATCGCGCGGGAGAATTTTCTAGTATGTAATAGAATAGTAGAGATAGTTTTGAACTTCAATTCTTATTGTATAAGAATTTAAAACTAATGGTAATATGAACACATTGACAGTCGGGCTAATTAGCTAATTCAAAGCTAGTTTATATCAGCTATACACATACATTATACTATATCTAATTCATCAAGAATGTTTACATCTGCTCTTATATCTTAGATACAAAATATGTAATATAGAGAGTAACCAAATGAAAATGAATTTGTCTTAACTATTGACCAAATCACCAGAACACAATTCCAGTACATAGATTGAACAATGATGTGCACTTTTAGATTCTCAGTACATTAACCAAGAAACTTAGTCTTTAGTTATTTTTCTAGAGTTTGCCGTTTTGTATAGAGCAAAATGTGAAGCTAAGAATCAAATACAAATGCAGAGAACTGATATGGAGTTTGAGATCAAGATATAAGAATAAACTAATATGGATTGGAACATTGTCATCAAAAAGCAAAAACCTGTTCAAAATTCTATGTGTCTATATTTTACAGAAATCTATAATCATTCAACTATGTCAAACTAAATCATATTGATGATGGTATGAATTGTGAATGCAAGTTATAAATATCAAAAAGAAGTAAAAAACTTGGAATCAATTAAGATCATTTATCTGAAAAGTAGATGATCAAGAACTATAATTTATGTCTTGTATACATATAAAAAGCTAGGCAATTAATTGAAGAATGAATACTGATGTAGGTAGAAAGTCAGAAAAGCCATGCAATATAAATGAAGCAAAATATAAAAAATAAATAAATAAATAAAGCAAAGGAATATAGTAAATTACGATATTCAGTGAATATGTGCTGAAACTTGACTCTGCAATATTACACATATTGGAAAAAACAAACAAACAAAACAAAAAAGGTTAGTAATAGTATAACAGAGAAAGCTTACAACGTCTAATTGATTTATGATAAGGATAGAGATAATAGTTTTTATGTGGAAGTTTGTTTAGCTTTGACTATAGAAAATACCAAGTTGCTGGTTGCGTGTCTGTTGTTGCCAAGTGATTTTGGTTTTTGAGAGAGAGATCAACCTGCAGCAAGAATTCTGTGGTTAGTGTATAATCAGAAACTCTAGTATTTAGTTACCAAGTCTTGCTTTTAAAAATTTTGCATATCTTATTAATTAAAACAAACAGTTGAAGTATCCAGATCTGGAACCAATAATAGCAGTTTAGAACTGATGCAGTATTAGTTCATTGAATACATTTTTATTATTTAGATTCATATAGTTAAAAGAAAAACATGACTGATAAATCTAAAACCAAAGTATATAAATGCCTTACATGTTTAAACTATCTGATGTTGCTAATTCTTCTTAACTACTCAATCATTAAAGCATATATTAAGTTTTGGAAAAACTACAGTGACACATGTTTTTCATCAGCAAGAACGATTCACTGGCAGAACAAATAGAATCATCACACAAAATTTTAATCCTTAAATTAGATACAAATTCTTGTTTTCAATTGAGAACATGTGTTTCTTGCTTTCCAAAAACTATTCAAGGTTTAGTTTAATTGTGAGAAGAGATTTATAGTGTATCAGATAGATAACTTGAAGAAGAAAAAGCTAAGGATAATGATTGATGATGCTAACCCAATCTTTGTCCGGATTGATGTCGATTGCAAATCTCAAACAGTGGAGAAACTCTCTGTTGTTGGTGTTTATTTAATAAGTTCTTTGGATTTCAGATATTCATTGGTTTATTGTTTATTCATTGATCAACTTTGTATGTCTATTGATGGTGTGCAACATTAGTATGCATGCTAGGTTGTAAAGCTACGAGTGTCTTGTATGATCATCATGTCTATTTGCATTCTAGAGTAGTGAGTGAATGACTTGAGCCCCATTCATATAAACCAACGTCTAGGTAGATTAGGACAACATCAGTACCGAAATTGCCTAGCCTTATTCATAATCTTTTAGACCTTAATGACTTCTAGGTGAGAGCTGTTCGAGAACATCACTCTAGGTTCCATTCTAGAAGCTAAGTTAAGTTGAAAATATCATTCTCTTAACATACCAAGTAAGAAAGATTGATAGGTTAAGCACAACACATCATTGGCTTAGCTTGAGTAAGGATATCCGAATGAATTGAACATGTTAGTAAATACATCAGAGGTGTAATCATTGTCTAGAGGTGAAAAGTAGTTCCTAGCTAGTTTTCTCATATTTGATCAAAACCAAAATCCCCAAATCGTTTTCTGTTTTCGTAGTCTTCTGCCTTTCGTTTTCTTCATTTTATTTAGTATAGTAATTCAACTTCGATTACCCCCAAATTTCGTGTGCGTCTTCGTCTGTGTGTCTAGTTATTATGTATTTAATTTTATAATTTTTGGTTGAGTCTAGGTATAGTTTGTATTTTCGTCTTTGTTTAGTGTCTATTTTGAGTTTTCAGAGTCTGTTTTGCAATTGTTGAGCCACAATCCTCTGCGGAGACACCCTCTTAGAATGCTCATGAGTATGTTTGTAGGATTTTGGGTATTTCCGGCAATTTTTATGGTTTTAGTTCCATGTTTTTTCGACTTGGAAATGAAACCCTTTTGATTATTTTTTGTATAATTGTTTTAGATTTGAAAGGGGTTTTCTTGGTCTTCATAGATGCATATAAACACGGTGCATTTTTAGCTGTTCTGGTGCTATACTTGGGGAGTTCAGTTTGTTTTCCAAATTATCCTTTGTACTATAAATGAAATTTTAATCATTCATGCTCTTTTTTTCCTAATGAAATTACCTTCTACTAATGTTTACCTTTTAATATCTTTTGGTGCATTTTTAGGCTATGGATTCATTTGAGCCCTATGGAAATGGAACAAATGGAGAGAATGGTGCAAATGTAGAAAACGACGCAAATGGAGAAAACAGGGCAGATGGAAACGGGGCAGAGCATGCATTGCCACCCCCACCCCCTGTTATCCCACCAGATGTTGTTCCATTACGTGCTCAAGTAGATATTACACCTGAACCTTTAAAGGAGAAGATTGTGCGCCTACCAATTGCTAGGCGAGGCCTTGGAACAAAAGGGCAAAAGATTCCTCTGCTGACTAATAGATTTAAATCTCTTACTATTTGAACATATATAGGCAACAACTATAAATCTTGTGGGGTGAGGATGCATTCAAAGATGGGCATACAATCAGCTTGTACATGGAGCCTAAAGTATTTAGTTTACTCATTTGATGGTTTACAATGTTTGTATTTGATGAACTACTGTTCATTTCGTAAATGGACCAAATGAATGCACAATCTAATTCCAGAATGGGATGTTCAAATGATCACACAACATATTAGATATAATGACCACTGCTTGTTGTTTGAATGGCCAAAAATGGGACAGAAACACATTGTAAACAATCATATCACACATCGGTTTTTAACAAATCAGTGTCTTCTAATTTATACTCAGACAACAGAATTAATGGAACTCTGTTGTCCTAAAGTTAATCACACAACATATATAGTCCAAGAACTGAAGTTTGAAGATCAATCAGACAACAGACAAAATAAAAAAATGTTGTCTGACACACTTAACATACAACAGCTTAAAACTGGCACTGTTGTCTGAAGACAGCGCCTCAACTGCTACGCAGCTGCGCTTGGCATCTGCCGAGCTATCACACAACAGTTATAACACATACCTGTTGTCTGTGTGTTTATCACACAACTGTGTTCCACCGTTGTCTGATTTTTCATCAGACAACGGCTCACTCTACAACGGTGGGTCTCCAAATCCCACAACGGTTTTCTGTCGTTGTCTGATAAGATTTTTGGTGTAGTGTGTGGACTATATGTTTTAATTAACTCGTGAATTACTGATGATTAATTCTTGGTTAAGTGCTAATTTCCGTGCCATGAAAGTAGGGGATTGCTGAGACAAAATGTTGGAAGGCTTAGTAGTATTTTATGGTGTCAATTTTGAGTCTTATTAGTTTTCGTTAGTTTGTAGTTTTTAGTCTTTGAGTCTTTGTTTTGTTTTGATTTTGCTAAGGGACTAGCAAAAGATAAGTGTGGGGGAATTTGATAGGAGCATATTTATGCAACGTTATTATTATTTAACCCTATGCTTTTCTTTGTTAGTTTATATTATTTTTAGCTGATTTATTTGTTTTTGTGTTTATTAGGTTTTCCAAAGCAAATTAGGAAAAGAAGACTTAAAGAAGGAAAGTGCGTGGAATTTTGATTCAACAAGGATTTTCGAGGGATTATGACTTTTCTTTGAAGCAAAGAGTTAGAGATCCACAAGGAAACAAAGTGGAAGAGTTTTAAGACGGAATAAAAGGCTTTTAGAAGTCACAATCATGGGCGACAACGCAGAAGAGAAGCAAGAAACCATTGAAGCAACTCAAGGAGAAAAAGTAAAGTTGGGAGCCCAGAAACAATCGATCGCTGGCATCTGACGATCGATCGTTTGCCCTGTTTTCCATCTTTTTGATTCTTTCTTCTTTCCAAAAACTCATGTATTTCTTTTGTGTGTTTTCCAAGATGATGAGTAGCTAATTTTCTTTTAGTTAGAGGCTACTTTCAGCCCTAGACATGGTGTAACTATGATGTTGGTGTTTATTTAATAAGTTCTTTGGATTTCGGATATTCATTGGTTTATTGTTTGTTCATTGATCAACTTTGTATGTCTATTGATGGTGCGCAACATTAGTATGCATGCTAGGTTGTAAAGCTATGAGTGTCTTGTATGATCATCATGTCTATTTGCATTCTAGAGTAGCGAGTGAATGACTTGAGCCCCATTCATATAAACCAACGTCTAGGTAGATTAGGACAACATCAGTACCGAAATTGCCTAGCCTTATTCATAATCTTTTAGACCTCAATGACTTCTAGGTGAGAGCTGTGCGAGAACATCACTCTAGGTTCCATTCTAGAAGCTAAGTTAAGTTGAAAACATCATTCTCTTAACATACCAAGTAAGAAAGATTGATAGGTTAAGTACAACACATCATTGGCTTAGCTTGAGTAAGGATATCCAAATGAATTGAACATGTTAGTAAATACATCAGAGGTGTAATCATTGTCTAGTGGTGAGAAGTAGTTCCTAGCTAGTTTTCTCATATTTGATCAAAACCAAAATTCCCAAATCGTTTTCTGTTTTCGTAGTCTTCTGTCTTTCGTTTTCTTCATTTTATTTAGTATAGTAATTCAACTTCGATTACCCCCAAATTTTGTGTGCGTCTTCGTCTGTGTGTCTAGTTAGTATGTATTTAATTTTATAAGTTTTGGTTGAGTCTAGGTATAGTTTGTATTTTCGTCTTTGTTTAGTGTCTGTTTCGAGTTTTCAGAGTCTGTTTTGCAATTGTTGAGCCACAATCCTCTGCGGGAAACACCCTCTTTCCTATACTACTATCGATAACCATTGAGATTGTAGGGATTTATTTATACACCTATTTAAGGTGTATCAGTCTCAGGGCAATAACCCTCGACCCTAGCGGTAGGTTGGGTGACCTCAATGGGTTGGACGGCCTCAATTCCGAACATCATACAGAATGGTGTTTCACTGGTAGCGGATGCAGGGGTAGTTCTGATGGCCCACAGAACTTCCGGGAGCTTCTCCGCCCATAATCCCTTGGCGTCGTCGAGCTTCTTTTTTAGCAGCTTCTTGATTATCTTGTTTACTGCTTCGACTTGGCCGTTGGTTTGGGGGTGAGCGACAGATGCAAAGCTCATCTTGGTTCCCAGGTTAGCAGTGAAAGATATGAACTCTTTGTTGTTGAACTGTGTGCCATTGTCTGTGATGATTGTGTAGGGAACGCCGTAGCGACAGTAGATGTTCTTCCAGAGGAAGTGAGTTACCTTGGCGGTGGTTATTGCTGTTAGCAGCTCCACCTCTATCCATTTACTATTGTAGTCGATGGCGATAATGATGTATTTGAACTGACCCTTTGCGGTTGGGAATTTTCCAAGTAAGTCCAGGCCCCATATGGAGTGAATCCAGGGGCGAATGATGATCGACAGGGGTTCCGCCGGGGCATGGGGGAGATCAGCGTATTGTTGACATTTGTGGCAAGACCTGGAAACTTTCTTGGCATCGTCGCCGAGCATGGGCCAGAAGTAGCCTTGTCGTAATGTGAGATTGGCTAGAGATCTGGCGCATGAGTGGTTTCCACATTCTCCGGCGTGTATCAGTGTAAGAATGACTTTTCCCTCCTCTGGGGTCAGACACCGGAGGTTGGGGTGGGTTAACCCCTAGCGGTAAAGCTTGCCATTCTGGATGTTATAGCGGGTTGTTCTTCGCTTAAGTTGCCTTTCCTCGACCCTGTCGGTTGGCAGTGTACCATTGAGCTTGTAATCGATTATTTCGTCCATCCAACTGGGGTTCACCTCGATGTTGAAGATTTCCGCTAGGGTTATTGTGATGCTTGGCTTGTCAAGGCATTCCACTCTTGTGTTCACTGGACTTTGGTGTGGTTGAGTGGTTGCTAGTATGGCCAGTGAGTTAGCCTTGGTATTCTTTTCTCTGGGGATCTGTGTGATGGTGTGGAATTTGAATTTTCTGAGAAGCGTTTTGACGTAGCCCAAGTATGCCGCTAACTGTTGGTCTTTGGCTTGGAAGGTGTCGTTGACCTAGTTAACGACTAGCTGGGAATCACTGAATATGTTGACGCTGTTAGCACCAGAGTCGATGGTGAGTAGCAGGCCTACAATGAGGGCTTCATACTCCACATGTTATTGGAGGCTGTAAAATTGAATTTTAACGCGTATTCCATGTTCACTCCTCCTGGTCCGGTCAGGATAACTCTAGCGCCACATGCCTTGGCGCAGGCGAAGCCATTTACATGTAGGTTCCAGTCCGACTGTTGCTTGGGTGCTGGTTCCTCCTCTGGCCTTGAGATGAGCCCATCCTGCTACTCCATGAGCTCAGCAATGAAGTCGGCCACAGCCTGGCCCTTCATAGCAGTTTGTGGCCTGTAGTCAATGTCGAACTCGCTGAGCTCGATGGCCCACTTGCTGAGGCGTCTGGAGTGCTCAGGGTTCTGCATTACCTGCTTCAGCGGTTGATTAGTTAAGACATGAATTGTGTGGGCCTGAAAGTACTGGCGTAGGCGTCTGAAGGCGACAATTAGTGCGAGAGAAAGCTGCTCCAGAGGAGTATATCTTGTTTCCGCCCCATTCATGCCTCTGCCGGCTTAGAATACCGGGAGCTCGTCCTATCCTTCTCGCTGTACAATGCAGCAGCTTACCGCTAATAAGGATACCGCTAAGTAGATGTAGAGAGTCTCACCCTGTTCAGGAATGGAGAGAAGTGGGACTGCCGCCAAATATTCTTTCAAGCCTTGGAACGCCGCCTCTCAACCTGGTGTCCAGTCAATTACTTTCTTGTGGGTCCTCTTAAGAACCTTGAAAAATGGGAGGCATCTGTCAGTGAGCCTGGAGATGAACCGAGAAAGGGCGATTAGTTTGCCCTGCAGGCTCTGGACGTGCACCTTCCATTCCGGAGATTTCATGTTGAGGATGGCTTGCACTTTATCAGGGTGAGCCTCTATGCCTCGTTCACTGACTATGTATCCCAAGAACTTGCTGGTGGTGATGCCAAAGAAACATTTTTAGGGATTGAGGCACATACCATAGGCTAAGAGAATGGTGAATATAATGCGGAGGTTTGCCGCGTGTCCACTGGCCTTGATGCTCTTGACTAGCATATCGTCCACGTAGACCTCTATTATCTTGCCTAGGTGTTCCGCGAACATGGTGTTCATCAACCGCTGGTATGTTGCCCGAGCGTTCTTCAACCCGAAAGGCATGACATTGTAACAGTATAGGCCCTTGTCGGTTGTGAAGGTGGTGCATTCCTGGTCACTGGGGTGCATCTTGATTTGGTTGTATCCTGAGAATGCGTCCATCATGCTGAGCAACTCATGTCCCGTTGCAGCGTCCACCAGCTGGTCAACGCGGGGTAGCGGGAAACTATCCTTGGGGCATGTCTTGTTGAGACCCTTAAAGTCTACACACATCCGCTACTTTCCGCTAGGTTTCTTGACCATGACCAAGTTAGAAATCCACTGAGGATAATTGACTTGGCGGATGAACCCAATGCCCTGAAGCTTGGTGACTTCTTCCCCTATTGCACGATACCTCTCCTCATCAAAGGCCCTTCACCGTTGTTTGACCAAATAAAAGGATGGTTTGATGATCAACTTGTGCGTGATGATCTCAGGGGAGATGCCCGGCATATCCCCGTAGGACCATGCAAATATAGCGGTGTTGTCTCGTAGAAACTGAGTGAGTTCTGCCACTATCTCTGGGGCCAGCTGAGTGCCGATGCGGACCGTCCGCTCAGGGTGTTCGTCGGAGATGCTGATAACCGTCAAAGATGTTTCTGGGTTGACAGGCTCCTTTTTCACATCTTTTATTATATATTGGTTATAAGGTAAGATCGGATAAATCTCATAATATATATGTATATATATATTATATATATATACATATTATATATATATATTATATATATACATATATATATATACATATTATATATATATATATTATTTATATAAGAGCTAGACTTGATCGATCGATCATGCTAATTGGGAGGTTCCGCCCTAACCCAATATATTATTAGTTGCGAAAGTAGATAAGAGATCATCTATGGTAAATCACGATTATGCTAATTGGGAGATTCCGTGCTAACTGAGATGCTAACTAGGAGATTCCGCATATTTAGATAAGAGATCATGCTAACTGGGAGATTTTGCCCTAAAACCCTAAACCTTTATAGTAAATCATGATTATGACTACATTAACAATCATCAATTGTGCTGGAAACTTGTATAAGTAATCTACTCATGAAGACCCAAAATTGAACAATGGAGATATTGATATATGTAGTTGAAAAGTGGGTCTCACATGACCAAAGAAAATATCCGTTAGTGGAAGACTCCTACACACACAATTCATTGTTGATCGATCATGTGTGCTTGTCCACACACAAACTATACTGTTACATAGTACTATTCATTATCGATCACATACATAATACATATATAGTACGACTGTCCCTCCACACATATATGTATTTGTATATAGTAGACATTGATCGATCATATACAATTATATAGAATAGCTAGACGAGAAAAAATAGAATACTAGCGAGTACATTTTTTTTTTTTAAAAGGCTAACAAGTACATATTTATATATCAAGAATGTTATGAAATATTTTTCATTGGTCGATCTTATATTATAATAAAGATATTGATCTACATAGTCCGACATATATTGACATATGCATTTATATAAAAGTTCCATGAAAATTGATTAAAAAAAAAAAAAAAAAAAACACTTCTCTCCTAGGGAGGAAAAAGTTTCCCTCCTATACTCCATAGTTCTCCCGCATATGCATTTATACATACCCTACTAAGGAGTCTTATCTCACCAAAAAAAGGAAAGACTCCTTATTTCTCCTCATGTCTAGTTCGACTAAATAATTAAAAAAATAAAACTTCCTTTACTACGCACTTGTTTCTCAAACCCTAAAAGCTTATGTTTCTTCCTCCTCTCTCATACGGCAATGGGAATTGAATTGAAAAGTTGAGAAGCTTCTTGATTGATTGGGTGATGATTAAAGGTTTGTCCATCTCTCCTTTCTCTCTATTAGTTTTCTTTATTTATTTAATTTTTACTTCATGGGTTAAGCTTAGGATCACTATACGCTGCTACAAAGCCGTCTCTTCGATAGTCATCCAAGAAGTCTTCGATTGACGCTGGTGGTAGTGACTGCAGTTTCTCCGGCTCTTGCTGTATGTAATTCACGGGAGAGTTGAAAACCCTCTGGAGTGGACTTAGTCCCTTTCCTTTGCTGTTGTCCCTACTGAAAGCTCCGAGCGGAGGTGAACCAAAGCGAGGAGGAGAGCAGCCCGATCAATAGTAAGTCATCAACAATGTGGCAACAACTCTCTCCGTTTTGTTTCTCATTTTGTTTCTAGTTTATTTTTTTTTTTTCTGTACATTGATATGGGAGTGTCTTCTTTAGTTTAAATTAGGTATATATGTTCATACTTTACAGCAGTTTTCTGATTTGTTGACCTAGGTAGACATTCTCTTACAACTGTACCAATCCATTAATAACTTGGAAATAGTTTCTTCTAGACAATTTAAATAGACAACTTGATGGTTAATACAGAACTGGAATCACTCAAAAATAATATTTCTACATTTAGTTATGAATTTCTGAACTTAAGTGTTAGTAAATTTTCTTATTTTTAACCTAGGTAAACTTTTACTTAAAACTGTACCAATCCATTAATAAACTTGAAATAGTTCCTTCTAGACAATTTAAATAGAAAACTTGATGATTAATACAGAACTGGAATTACTCAAAAATAATATTTCTACATTTAGTTATGAATTTCTGAACTTAAGTGTTGATGAAAATGCTTGTTTTATCATTACCATAGATTTATAAATTGAGAGGAGATGCCGATTGATAAATCTTGGATGCAATTAAGTAGATCAGACCCAAAGTATGATCAAGGAGTTACAGAGTTTCTTGATTATGCATATAGCCATGATAAGTGGGTAGAGGATCATAACCCCTCAAGCAACACGTGCAATATTCCCACTCTTCAAGCAAGAGCTGACGGAGCCATTTACAACACGGCCTCAATACAAAAAGCAAGGAAAGAACTTGAAAAGGGTGTATGAACGTTGGCAAGAATGTAACTTCAAATTCACATGTTATGAAGAAGATGTAAAGAATGCATTTGAAAAGCATATTGAAAATTGATATCCTGACTGGATGAGCGCAATAAGGAATAGCATTTTCAAAAAGCATAAAACCGCTGCAGCTCGTTATGCTAATTGCCCAAAAGGAATAAAGCGAAATGTGTGGGCCCAATTGGTTGAAGAATGGTTGAAACCTGAATGGCAGGTAACTAAATATACTAGTTTTCTTCTGTTTAAAATTCCTTGAGGCTTTTCTCATTCGTTGATGTTTTTCACAGGAGATGAGTGAAAGAAACAAAACTAATCGGGATAAATCAACCATTGTTCACACAACGGGCTCGGTTCCAATGGCAAAATGTCGCAAAGAGGAGGTACGAAATAGAAACATTGGAGTTTGTTATTCTATGTTATTGATTCAATATATATCTTGGTTATTAATTTGAATAATCTATTACTTTTATATAAATTGGAAGTGAATGCTATATATGACTCTCTAATTATTTAATCTAATAGTTTGATCGAAATGGAGTCGAACCTAGCCCAATTGAGTGTTGGACGAAGTTCCATGTAAGTAAAGAAAAGGACAGAAAAGAAGAACATTGGAAAAGTGACAAGGCTAAGGAAATTTATGTAAGTTTCTATACTGGATTCGTAAGTCAAATTTTTTCTATTCATATATTATTGTGATGGTTTACATATTATTAAATTTATATAATTTTATTTGAAGGATGATCTTACTGAAAAAAAGAATAGAGTGGAAGAGGTGTTTGGTGAAGCTGATGATTGGGAAATATATCAGAAAGTGATTGGTGGGCCTAGTCACGGTCGTGTACTTGGTTTAGGTGCTGGGGTGAAACTAAAAGATTACACTTCACCTAACCAAACTTGTAATAAGCCTACATGTTTGGAACAAAAAGAAGATTATGAAAGAGTGAGAGGCCAAGTTGAATCTCTGACATATAAATTGGACAAGTTGACTCAAATTGTTCAAAGTTTGCTGCCTAATACCTCAGACAATTCTAAAGCAAGAAACTCACATTCTGTGGTACTATTTCTATCTTTCAAATATTTGTATATGTTGCTATTGTTCATGCTATTTACTGCATGTTTTAGCTCTTACTTATTTTGCATTCTAACTTCTTTGTTTTTCTTTTACAATAGGACAATATTGCAACAGATTCAAGTGCACACCATGATGAAGATGGTACTGATGAAGATATTGCTGGTGAATATGATGCAAACACTAATGAGGACTTTTATTAGATACATTAATTGTTAGCTTCCTTGCTTAAGAAATGATTATATTAGAAAGACCAAATTTTGAATATTTATCTTTGTTTGAACATGTATAAATGATTAACTATGTTTGTTCTAATGCAATTTTTTTTATGAAGATTTAATTGTCTCCTTGTATGTTTAATAAAAAAATTATCTTGATTCATCTCCCTCTTCCAATTAGGTTAATTGACAATTAAATTGAGTGGGTGGAAATAAAAATTGCTGACAAATTTCAACGAATAAATCTCATGGAAAAACATTTCCGACCACAATATCATTCTCGAAAATATTAGATTATATTTTTCCGACAGAAAATATCAATTTCCGAGGAAAATATGACCCTATAAACTTATTCATTTTCGATGCCAAATAGTCGTCGGAATTAAATATTCTTATCGGAAATAGTTTTTTCCGACCACTACTATTCGTCGGAAATAAGTCCTTGGAAAAAAATGGATTGGCTAGCAACCAATTTTTTCCTACAAGCAACGAATTATTTCCAACAAACATCTTTTGTCGGAAATACTATTTGTCGTCGTAGAGGAGTAACGATTTCTGACCACCGAAAAATTATTTACGACCACATCTGGCTGTCGGAAATATATCTTTTTCTGAGGGTTGGTCGGAAAAACACTATTTTCGAAGATGTTTTTTCCGAGGGCACCTAGCCGTCGGAAATAGCTTTTTCCGACGGGGAAAGTGGCTTTTCCGACCAAATCGCACCCTTGGAAATGACTATCATTGTTGTAGTGTTCAAAAATATCTGTCGCCGGTACATGGTTTCATACCTTTAGGATCTCATGGTGGCATGCTGACCGTGCCTCAGTTGTCGAATAACATTCTCGTGCCAGTTGTTGACTTCCTTTCAGGCAGCCTGTCCCGTTGGGTGTAGGGTCTTCATGAGAAGCATGTATCCGGCAATGATGCATTTTAGTTTGTTGAGCACCGGTCGACCAATGATGGCATTATATGAACTGAAGCAGTCGACAACGATGGCATTATATGAACTGAAGCAGTCGACAACGATGAACTCTGTATGTATTTCCAATGTGCATGGGCTAGCGCCGATGACCAGGAACATGTAGTTAGAACCTATCGATTGTGTGACGTCACCGAAGAAACTGAGCAAAGGCTCCTGATCCTAGAGTAATTTGCTATTCCGCTGGTGTTGGTTATAGCATCCATTAAATATGACATTGACAGCGGACCCTTCCCACACACCATTTATCGAGCATGGTGTCGATCAGGAATGGATCGTCATGGGTAGATGCACTCCACGCTCCTCTTCCTTCGAGAAGGTAATGGGTTCCCAACCAGACTTTAGGAGTTTAGCGGATCTCTTGTAGCGGATGTTGCAGATTTCTTTGGGGTGGTTGGCGGGTGCATAATGCTTTCTTTCCCTATGAAACATGTTGGTGATCGGAGCACAGCCGTCGATGGTATTGATGAGGCGTATGGGCTCGATATTGGCAACCACAGGTAGCGGTTGATGCACCTTGAACTGCTCCAACCTACCATCACGATACAAAGTCTCAATTACCGTTTTGAGAGCATTGCAGTTGTTGGTGTTGTGACCGCTGTCCTCGTGGTATTTACACCACTTGCCGGTGTTTCTTGGTTTTCCCACTATTGGGTACTTTCTTGGGGGTGGCGGTGGGATCTGGTCCTTGCACTGGTCGTATATCTCTTCATACGAGGCTGTCAAAACTGTGAACACAGCATACCGCTGGGAGGACTCCATCTGTTTGTTACGGTTATCCCCGTGGGATGAGCGGTTGCCCTTGTGGTAATGCTGATCCTTTTACTGCTTGCTCTGGTAGATGCCTTGTTGCCACTCTCTATTTTTATCAATTGGCAGCGTAACAGAGGTTTTGTTGGCGGTCTCTTGCTGGCTGGAGGAGGGTTAAGTGGACTTTACTGGTGTTGGCGGTGATGGTGGGGTTTCTCCATATGTGATGAATTCTGCCTGTGCATGGATGACGGCTTCGCTCATGACATGGTCATACGCAGCATTTGGATGATTGTAATTGAGATGATAGAGAAATGGTGCCTTAAGGAGTCCTTGCTTAAAGGCAGCCAGCGCCATTATATTATCCAGATCACGGCACAGAGACTCCGCCGCTCTCCACCTGGTACAAATGCCTTTAATGTTTCCTCTGCACCCTGTTTGACGTTGAACGGCTGACTTGTGTTGTGGTGTCCGGCCGCCAACAAGATGAACCAAGAAAGAAAAGCGTTTGATAGTGCGTGGAATGAGTCGATGGATTCTGTGGGCATTCAAAGAACCAGCTCATTGCCTCACTATCTAACGTTTCGCTGAACAAGTGACAGAGGGTGGCGTCATCAAATCCCTTGTTGTTAGTGACTTTTTTTATGGTGTCCATGTGGATGAAGGGGTCAGTCATGCCGCTGTATTGTGGCATTTTGGCGTCTTTGCGTGTGCTGGTCGGACGGCCTGCAGGATTCTGGCAGTGAATGGCCCTGGCCTGGACGCAAAGAGAGGATTTGGAGTTGGCGCTGGTGCTGGGGCGCCTGCCTCTGCCCGGATTAGCCTTTGCTCTAACTGCTGCATCCTTTCCAGGATCAAGGCGATTGCATCGCTGGCGGGCCCCGCCTGGAGGTTTCGCTGGACCATCTCCCACCTGGGGGAAGGCTGGTTACCTTTAGTTGTAGCCCTGGTCGCGGAGCGGTTGGTGCGTGGTTGCAACTCCGCTTCCTGCTCTAGCATTAGTCGGGGCAGGGGAAGTGGTCTCATTCCCAGTAACTCAGGTGGGTTCAGCGGTACTTGCATCTGTATGATTGGTGCGGGTATCAATTCGCCGGTATTAGGTCGACTACTTCTGGTGCTCTGCCTTCTTCAGTTCGTCGAATCTTGACATCAGCGTGGCCACTTGCTTTTGGGCCTCGGCCTTTTCTCTGCGCTCTTGTTTGCGCTCCTTATTTGCCTTGTGGAGGTCCGCCAATGCCAGCTCATACATAGCGGCAAGATCCTGGCTTGGTAGACGACTGCTGCCTGGTCGGGCCTCCGCTGCAGTCTGAGTCAGAGGGATATGGGATGTGCCCTGGAGTTCTACGCTAGGGTTGACCGGAGTGTTGAATAATGCTCGGTTAACGTTAGTCGCGGGGTTGGTAGGATGGGGGTTGCCGGATAGGTCCGCCTGTTCTTCAGCGTTACCCACGCTACCGTTAGTCATGGTGATTGTTGCGATGGGATGGCCTTTTGTTCAAGGATTCCCACAGACGGCGCTAATGTTAATGTCTAAGATTGGAGTGGTAGCCCAAATCTCGGTTAACGCTGGTCCGGTGGGCGGACCGCTACTTGTGATATTCTCAGAGCTTCCGCTATCTGTCAAATAAAATACAAAGGGCGTCAGAGGGAGATCGCATGGGGCGGTCTTCTCTTCTCCGATGCCTACGTTAGTCAATATATTTGTGTTGAAAGAATAACAGTAGGTAAGTAGTAAATGCGTAATTAATGAGGAGAGAGGAGTGAACCTATTATAGGTGGGGAAGAGGCTGACCTCTTCCTTGTTTTCGATGTGGGACTGATATGCTTCAGTTCCCAGTTTGTTGAGCTTCTGATGCTGTTTTGGAGCTGCGCGTGGAAGCACGCCAGAGGTGATCTGGGGGTGAGCCGGGGCTCGGGCGATAGCCTGCTTGGCTGTGTTTCCGTAGGTCACACAGTTGGTAGTAGTTGGTATCACTGGCGGTAGCATGAGCATGGCCCATTATAGCTAATTATGCTTGGCAAATGCCCATGTAAGTACAGCTTGTGAGTAAGGTTAGCAGTCATCAAAACTTGTAAGTGATTCCATGCAACATGACCAACAAAGATGACGTAACCGGTCAAGCCAAAATAGTGTATTTGGTTCAATGAACTTCTGGTTCATGACATTTTATGCCTAAATTTACTGTATAAATTTGACACAGTATATATGAGGTAGCAAAAAAAGTCTTCTCCAACCATATTGAAGGTACTTAGTGCGTCAATATTTCAAATTTGGTATAATAGAGTAACTTTATCACCTGCAGAACCTCAAGTTCAGTGTCACATATAAATGTGTAGTCATAAAGAGGAGGGACTTTAGGCCCTCATATAATTGGAGATCCAAGAAACTTGAGATTTCAATTTTTTTTTCATTTATAACAACCTCTTAAGGAATATCAAGTTCCTACATAATCGGATTAAGAAACATTTAGTTTCAAGAACTCAAGAGGTTACAATAAATATGAGGAATAACACAATAGTGCTTTTAACTTTACTTATTATAAGCAAAAGACATCAAAGATGTGTGATAATCTCAACATTCTTATTAGTCAATAAAATTTAATTTGACTAGTGCCATTTTGAAAATGGCTTGATAAACATCCACCGTATAGTGTACCATAAGCGAAACACGCCCAATTTTTAATTTCCTCACATGTGTGATTGTTAGGGCAGTATTTGCATTGACTCATGATTTCTCTCTTGCCATGATCCACTTTTGGTGGCATTTCATGGTGTAGCCATGTCAATCGGCTTTCTTGCTATACAGTGAGATCCATGAGACGGAGAGATTATACATCTTTGGTGCTATTGGAGGCATAGAATGCAAAGAGACAATAATGTGTGCTCTTCTGGAGCCATCAATCAGATATGTAAGATCTGAGATTATTGTTATATTAGCCTCATAATCATAAGCCTTAATAATGTTTTCTGGACACCATGGATAAAATTGCATTGTCTGAAAGTCACTCAAAACATAAGTTTGAAGATGACACAAATCAAATTTGTAAGAATTGAACAGTGGATCTCATAGGATATACACGAAGCTTCTGGTCCGTGTTATACAGGTAAAACATGACGTTCAATTATTGTATTGTTGTTTGATGTACATTAACATCAAATGTATTTTGAACTTCTAGCCAAAATAATATTCTCAAAATGTCGAGTTTAAACTTCATGACCTAACTTATGAGTGAAGGACTTTAGATGGTCATCTAGTTAGTATGATCATTGAGGAACTTCAGGTCCTCATGTAATTAAGGATCAAGGAACTACAGGTTTTGATCTATTTTAATTACAAAAGTCACGATCACAAATTTTGGGGTATACTCATACTCATTCGTCATAAACCAACGGTTAAATATCTGCTTACTTTTAAATTTGTGTCAATATAATTCCCTCAAAACTTCAGGTTTAAGGTTGAGCGAGATTAAAACTCGTCGATAAATTGTCCATATATCCACTCGAAACTTAAGGCACGTGTCTGCATAATTAGAACTTCAGGTTCTAAGGTGGAGTGAACTTATGGTATAGTAATTAATGTAAGAAAACAGTAACAATGCTTTAAGCAAGCATAAAGAAGAATGTATCGATCGGCATACGAAAATTTACTTGAAACTTCTAGTTCGAGTTGACGTAAAGTCAAATAAACTATGAATGAATTATATGTGTAATCGAAGCTTCAGGTTCAAATATTTTTTCTATGAACTGCAAGTTCTAAAATTTTGTAATTTGAACTTCGGGTTCAAATAAATTTGGTGCTTGAAAATTCAGGCTCGAGGTGACTAAAGTGAATCGTCAAGTTCACTTTTAACTAATTTATCTATACTATTATTACGAGAAGAGAGCTTGCTCTCCAAAACTGAATTTTTTTACCAATTTAACTTTTTTATATTAAAAAACTATGAAATGTAATTAATCAATAGGGATAATATAGTAAATTGTAATATAGAAAACAAAAGAATAAAAATACAAAATAAAAATAGCAGAAAATGTGGTAGTTGTACGAAAAGTTTTCTCACTACCTTTACTTCTCTCCACACACATAGTGGATGGGCCCTGCTAGTATTTTATTCTCAAATCTTCGAGTTTGAGTTTTACTGTTAGAACTTCAAGTTCTAATGTGAAATTTTGAACTTATGGTTCAAAAATATTACATTCGAAATTCATATGTTTGAGATATAGGGCTGCCGGCCCATTTGAATAACAAAATTTTTTTTAAAGATGAGTACTGTAATGAAAGTATATGACAAAATAGGAATTGCAGGGAAGAAAATAAATAAATAATGGAATATATTTTACAATGGAAACTTCTGGTTCCATGAAAGAAGAAAATGCATAGAACTTCTAGTCTGGTTAACTTCACAAATATGATAATCTTGTTTCTCTTCTCTAATTGCACAAGAACATAATCTCAAAATAAGGTAAGGAAATTCAAATTCACATTGTCATGCGGAGGAGGGAACCCCAATACCCAAACATTTTTGAGGAACTTCTGGCCCTTGTAATTGCATAAGTTTTGGAGAGCTTCATGTCATAATTTTCCAACGTACATTTCATAACCCTTGAGGAACTTCAGGCCCTCATATGATCAAGGATCAAGCAACATGCAATTTTAATCACTGTATAATCCTAAGGAACTTCTGGCCCTCATTAATTGTATAAGCTCTGGAAAAAAGTAGGTCACAGCTTTGATCATGTAACTCTCAAGGAACTTTAGGTCCTTGTGTAATTGGCTCATAAAGCTTTTGTTTTGATCCCTTATGATTACAAATTCACAATTACAACAATTGTAAATTTTTCATTTCAATTGAACAAAATAAAAATAAACAAAATTTCAAATTAAATTACAGAGCAATTGTAGAATATTATGTAAATATTTAATTTCCTTATCTGTGTAGATTACATATTCTGTATAATTGTAGGAAATCGTGTCCTATTAGGGTTACGCTTGGATCTCTATATAAACCTCTTATTTGGAGATGTGAATAATATATTTTTAAAGCATAGAAAACACATTGAATTCTTATTTTCTACTTGGTATCAGAGCAGGTTCAATCATTTGAACTTGCACTGTATCTTTTGAAACCCAAAACCCGAATACCGAACAACATCCCAAAACCATTGAATTGAAAGTCTGTCACAACTTTATTTTTTACTAAAAGTCTAGCTGACAAACTAAAATTCTTGGAAGTCATCATCACCTTTTGTTTTAATTAAAGTCGTGCCGACAAGACCTCCTGTAGATTGATTAAGTCCAGCTTTGATTAAAGTCTAGCCAACAAGTCCTCACGTGCAGCCTTTGCTTTCTCAATGGATGACCCTGCCACCCTTGCACTCCACAACATGCCACCAATCATCAACCATTTTCATACCACCGCTCAAGATAACTCAGTGTTTCTAACCGGCATTGCCTTAAATGAATCCAATTACACCATTTGGGCACCTCTTATGAAGATGAGGATTGGAGCACGAGGAAAGGTCGACTACCTCACTGGAATCAGAGTTGCACCAGATGAGAACTCTCTTGAATTTGAAGTTTGGGCCGCAGATAATGAAAAAGCGAAGAGTTGGCTCATTGATTCCATGGAGCCATCACTCATGAATCGGTATATCCGACTCCCAACAGCTAAAGATGTTTGGGAGGCTATTGAGAAGAACTTTTATGATGATTCTGATGAAACCAAGATTTTTGAATTAAACAAGAAGTGCTTTGGAGTGAAACAAAATGGTCAGACTCTTCCTACCTACTACAATGAATTGGTGGGAATGTTTCAAGAAATTGATCAATGTATGGCCTCTCAAAATAACACATTGACTGCAGTTGTTCAAGAGACTACCGCCATGGCACAGATGCGAGTTCACATGTTTCTTAATGGACTCAATTTAGAGTATGATCAAGTCCGTGGTGAGATTCTACTCAAAGACCAAAAATTTGACTTAGGGCAAAGCTATGCCTATGTTCGAAATGTGCATTCTGAAAGGCAGGCAATGGGGCATGCCTCTGAGTCCTCTGTCATGGCTGTTCAACACAAACAGGGTCCTCCCCCAGACTTCTCAACTCCTCCACCACGCTGCCCTCCGGGTAAAACAAATTCATATGCTAATACAAAGTGTTCGCTCTGTGGAGATTTGGGCCATAGTAAGCAACAGTGCTATGAAGTAATTGGCTACCCTGATTGGTGGGATTTCACAAAGAAACTACGAAAGAACCTTGAAAAAGCTGCTGTGGCTACTAGTCCTACTACAGAGGAAGAGCAACCATCTAATGCCTCCGCTAATGTAGCACAGTCAAATATGAAGGGTAAGGTATCTATGATTAGTTCTTGGATAATTGATATAGGTGCATCTGACCATATGACTAATGATCCTAGCCTCTTGAAAAAGCTTAAACCCTCCTCTCAAAATATTGTTTCTACTACTGATGGTACTCCAACTCCGGTTACCGCAGAAGGCTCTATTGTCCTATCTGACACATTAACCCTTGACTCTGTATTGGTTTTCCCTTCATTAGCATATAATCTCCGATCTGTTGGCCAGATTATTCTAGCACTAGCATGTATTATGACCTTTTATCCCTTTTTCTGTGTGTTTCAAGACATTCTGACTCGGCAGATTCTTGGTTATGGTGTTAGAAGGGGAAAACTCTACTACTTGGATCTGACAGAAAGTGGAGAGCAACAGCTGTTAGGACAAGTGAATCAGGTCAATGGAGTAGAGAATGCTAAGGAAACAGTGTGGTTATGGCATCATCGTTTGGGTCATCTGTCTTTTAGTTATCTTAAGAAACTGTAACCTCATTTGTTTTTTGTTGTTAATGATTCAGATTTTCGTTGTGATGTATGTGAACTGGCTAAAAGTCATCAAATTTCATATTCACCTAGTCTTAATAAAAGTCCCATTCCATTTATGAAAATTCACTCTGAAGTTTGGGGTCCTGCCAAGATCCCTTCTCTTTCTGGAGCTCGATATTATGTGACTTTTATTGATGAGTGTACTCGTATGACTTGGGTGTCTTTATTGAAGAACAAGAGTGATGTGTGTTCCATGTTCAAAGAATTTCACAAGATGGTGTCTACACAGTACCAACAGACTATTCTGTTTTTCCAATCTGACAATGGCGGAGAATATGTTAATGGTCCTATGTAGGAGTTTATGCAATCTCATGGGATTCGACATCAGACGTCGAATTCGTGTACTCCTCAGCAGAATGGGTTGGCAAAAAGAAAGAATCAACAGTTGCTTGAAGTTATCCGTGCCTCCTTGTTTGGCATGCATTTACCTCATGAATGTTGGGGAGAAGCTGTGAAGTCCGCTGCCTACCTTATTAATCATACTCGTCTCGGGTGATTGAATTTTAAAATCCTCAGCTGCAGCTTCAGAAAAATCTGTCACTTCCATCATTACCTAACTTAGAGCCCAGTGTGTTTGGGTGCGTAGCCTATGTTCATATTCCTAAGCCTCAATGGAGCAAGCTTGATCCCTGTGCCCGTAAGTGTATATTTGTTGGTTATGCTGAATTCCATAAAGGTTATTGATGTTATGATCCTTTTACTGGCACTATGCATGTATCTCTTGATGTTGCTTTTCGTGAGTCCGAGCCTTATTATTCCGGAGGAGTTTCGGAGTCATCCCTTTAGGGGGAGAGAGGGTGTGAAGGTAATCCTCGAGATTTATTTGTGTTTGAAGAATTAGAAGCCTTGGAATCAAGATTTGGGGTTGGAAATTCTCCAACACCAGTTGAAAACGCAACAGAGGCCGAAACAGAGGCTAGGGCAGTAGGAAACAAAAAAGGACTTGGAAAAGATGGACTGATTGGTGGTGGACCCATGGAGTTACCCATGAGGACAGATGAGAAGATGGGCCGATATCATGATTCTTCCAACCAACATCATGACTTACCTGTGGGGCCCTCTTTTAGCCAACATCATGACTTACCCGTGGGGCCCTCTTCTAGCCAACATTATGACCTACCCGTAGGGTCTTCATCCACCCAACACCATGACCCATCTGACCAGTTAAACAAAACAAGTACAGCATGTCGTGATATTAGCATGCATTCCCAAAGTGGCTTTGACAAGTCAAACAGGGAAGACACTTCAATGCGTCCTGGAGTATATGAAACATCACAAGCTGACGAATTACTCATTGATTAGCCCAGCCGTGACACACCCAATGAAGAGAATATAATTTGGAGTTCTCATCTGTCAGAGTTTTTTCCCCTCTCTACATCGTTAACTGAAGGATCCACTACGAATGTTCCTCCTTAGGTACCTTTAATTTCAAATAAATCATTTGGGGTAGATAATATTGAGTCTAGGAAATCACAGAGGATTACCAAGGGTATTCCTAAGAAATAAACAATATGAACCAGACATCAAAGCCAAAGCTAAATATCCTATAGCTAATTACATATTTAACCATAGGTTGTCTGGGTCACTTGCACTTGTTGTTGATCAATTATCTACTGTATCTATTCCTAGTAGTGTGCAGGATGCATTGGCGGATCCTAAATGGACTCAAGCGATGAATGAAGAACTAGAGCCCTTGCAGAAAAACTGGACTTGGGATATTGTGACTATGCCTGCTGGAAAGAAGACTGTTGGAAGTTGTTGGGTGTTTACAGTAAAACTTAAAGTTGATGGGAGCATTGACAGGTACAAAGCCAGATTAGTTGTCAAAGGATACACCCAACGCTATGGAATTGATTATGAAGAGACGTTTGCCCCGGTAGCAAAGATCAATACTGTTCGAATCTTGATTTTACTTGCAGCAACTAAGGATTGGCCTCTGCATCAGTTTGATGTGAAGAATGCTTTCATCAATGGAAACTTAGAGGAAGAGGTGTATATGGACATGCCACCAGGAGTCAAAACTAGGCCTTGTGATACTGGCAAGGTTTGTAAGTTGAAGAAGTCTCTATATGGTTTGAAGCAGTCTCCTAGAGCTTGGTTTGGCAAGTTCTCTAAGTCTATGAGAGTGTTTGAGTATAGACATAGCAACTCAGATCATACCTTGTTCATCAAGTGTAGTCAGGGTAAGATCATTGCTATGATAGTATATGTTGATGATATAATTGTCACAAGGGATGATCTAAAAGAGATGGAGGCCCTACAGAAGTATCTTTCTAAGGAGTTTGAGATGAAGGACCTTGGGCAATTGAAGTACTTTCTTGAAATTGAAGTTGCAAGGTCTAAGAAGGGGATCTCTTTATCCCAACGTAAGTATGTACTTTACTTGTTAGCTGAGACCGGAATGCTTGACTGCGGACCCATTGAGACACCGATCGAGATGAACCACAACCTTGCTATCTACCCGGATTAGGTTCCAACTGATAAAGGAAGGTACCAACGTCTAGTAGGGAGGCTTATTTATCTTTCTCATACTAGACCTGATATTGCTTATGCTGTGAGTGTGGTTAGTCAATTTATGCATTGTTCCAGTGAAGAGCATATGGATGCAGTGTATCGTATTTTGAGATATCTTAAAATGGCACTTGGAAGAGGTTTGTTGTTCAAAAAGAAGGATGAATTGGGAGTTGTAGGGTAAACGGATGCAGATTGGGCTGGTGATAAGACTAACAGACGGTCTACATCTGGGTATTTTACATTTGTTGGAGGAAACCTTGTGACTTGGTGCAGTAAAAAACAGATGGTTGTTGCTAGGTCAAGTGCTGAAGCTGAGTTTTGAGGTATGGTACATGGAGTTTGTGACATGTTGTGGATTCGTAATATGTTGAAAGATTTGGGTTTTAAACTTAAGAAACCTATGGACTTGCATTGTGATAGCACATCTGCTATTGAAATTGCTCATAATCCTATTCAGCATGATCGGACTAAGCATGTGGAGGTAGATCGACACTTCATTAAGGAAAACTTGGACAGAAAGATTATCTGTTTCCCCTTCGTGCATACAGAAGATCAATTAGCAAATGTTCTTACAAAAGGAGTGTCAAGGAAAGTATTTGGTAACTCGATTGACAAGTTGGGCATGATCGACATCTATGCACCAACTTGCGGGGGAGTGTAGAATATTATGTAAATATTTACTTTCCTTATATGTGTAGATTACGTATTCTGTATAATTGTAGGAGATCGTGTCTTATTTGGGTTACGCTTGTATCTATATATAAACCTCCTATTTGGAGATGTGAATAATATATTTTTAAAGCATAGAAAACACATTGAATTCTTATTTTCTACTGCAATAATATACCTGATCGATTTATGTGACTCATGTTGCCTCTTAATAGAACCCACATCCGATTTGCTTCTCATATAAAGTAAATCGATAAAGAAGAGTATGGATAGTTAACATGATAACGGAAACATACGAGAACGTCTTCCATGCTCGGAGCTTTTAATGCTCGTTTTGGTTGGGTCAACACACCTGATCTGCACGTGCCAATTTATTAAGGGAAAATGTAAATGGGAAAGGCTAAGCCTGTTCCCGGTTCCCGTTAGCTGTATATTGGATGAATTTGGATTTACCCAGCCCCTTTTTTTCTTCCAGCCTCGGCTGAAGAGACTTTACCACTATTAGCCCAAAAAAAAGAAGAGGTCGACCACAATCGACTTGAGCTTAGCTGACTTGTAGGGATGAGAATTTATGGAGTTGTTGGTAGAATTAAGTAGATCTGGAGTGCAGTGGCGGAACTGTGTAGTGGGCTACTTGGGCTATAGCCCAAGCGAGATTTGGGCTGAAAATGCCTTAAGTATAGGTATATATGTTCTTACCCTTAAGCCCATAGGAAAAAAAAAAAATTTACTCGGTGACCTGCTGAGTGCAGACCGAGCCCTCGTTCTCATTCTTCACTCCTCAGTAGTCAGTCCTCAGTGCTTCGCTCGACTTCGTCCTTCAGTGCTTCGCTCCTCAAGACCTCAACAAGCCTTCGTTCTGACTGATCCTCAGTCCTCAGCCTCTCTCTCTCTCTCTCTCAAGTCTCATCTGAAATTTCGCAAACCCACTTCGTTCAACTCAGTACAGGTACGAATTCTTCAAACAAGCAGTCAAATTTCATGAATTTCAGATTAAAATTGATGGGTTTTGCTTGAAATTGAGTATCTTAGTATCTTACCTCTGTGTTTTGGCTTGAAATTGAGGAGCTCAGCCGGCAGCTGCTCAAGAAGACAAGCAGATTGGACTATCGGAGACTTGGAGTCCGGACTTCGGAGGTCGACGGGGTTACTCGGTGAGTCGGTGTCTTGGAATGGTGACTGCTTTCAGATTTCAGACTGCGTCTGTGATTGCATCTGTGAGTCTTCCTTTGGAAATTGGAATGAAATTGCTTTGCTGTTTGATTATGTAATTTATGTGGCTTGTTGAGTTGTTGTCAGTTGTTGAGTCTTAATTGTTTGATTATGCGTTGTCTGTCAGTCTGTGGGTCTTCATTTATATGCTTGGGCTTGCAGAGTTGCAGCTTGTTTGATTATCAATTATATGAAAGAGTCAAAACTCAAAAGATAGAAATGTCGAACTGTCAAAGGGAATTGATACATTATACATATTATTATGTTGTTTTGCATATTATTCTAATATTGATATGTGGGTCTTCATTTATATGCTTGGGGTGCAGCTTGTTTGATTATCAATTATATCATTTATATGAAAGAGTCAAAACTCAAAAGATAGAAATGTCGAAGGGAATTGATACATTATATGTTTTGAATGAAAAAAATAAAGGCGTGAGGATGAGCCTCTCACTGGGTTCCAAACCTCAAAAATATAGAAGTTCGCAAAATTTTTTATGTACTAAAAATTAGCCTAACCCATTTTTAGATCCTGGTTCCGCCACTGCTGGAGTGTGACTCCTCTTGCGTTCATCTCCGTTTCCCTAATATATCCAGAAGGACAGGTACATATCTACAATGGAATGGAACCCGTGGGCATCTTTGTTGAAGTTGAGCCAGGCGAGGACTGAATATGAATCAGACGAAGAGCAACTATTGGAAAGAAGATCTGGTCACCTGGTCGGACGGCAACAGTTGTTCAGTGTTAATTGGAAATAAGTATGACGCTTCAGGCTTTCATAACAGAGTAATTAAAACAGAGGATTTTGTTGATGACTATTTTTTGGCCATTGGTTTTTAGCATCAGATAGAAACTCTGTTGGGGGAGGGTCCATATTGCACTCTTCTGAACTTATTAATGGCATTTTCTACTTAACAAACTTCTGGTTTCTGGAATAGTTGAACCAAGATCAGTTTTCCCCCGTTGAACTGCAGCAGCAGCTTGGCTCATTAAGGTCTTTATCAGTGTGTATTATTTTGTTACCAAGGAGCAAGAGCCCTCACTGCGTTTTCTATTGTTGTTTGATGCTATGAAATTTTCTATGGCCACCATCCTATGGCTAGTATATGCTGTCTTCATTTTATTATCATTTCATTTATTTTTATTTTTTTGCTTGGAATCAGAATTTCATTCATAAAAACACAGATTACATTCGGAATATGACCTCAAAATAGAGTTCCACCCCCAGAAGAGCATAAGTTGAGTCATGGAGGTCCTGCCTCATCAAAAAGGAATTATCAATGCTCCCCTGTCAACTATATGTGCAGGCAGCATAATTGTATTTCCTATGAAAATGTCTCCATTGGATATATTCAAAGGAACCAATCAGTGCATTAATGCCATCCATCAATGCTTCCTCTTCACTTGAATATCAGCTTCATGGCGACCAATTCTTTTAACAAGGCTGAATGCATAGCTCCATCCCAAGTGATAAAAAAAACCCAGCATCTCAACAAAAATATAAACCTTGCAAAAATGCGGAAGCTGATGCTCCATGTGCAAGCAGGAGGAGAACTCATATACGGTAACTGCACATAATAACCAATATTGAGACCTCTTTAATTTGATAATCATACTGTCCTTGAATTATTGAATAGTGACTGAATAAAAATCATCAGATTTCAGCTTGGAAGGGAAATTGAATCCTCTAGCAATCTGGGTGTGGCCGCGATAGACATTGAGAGAGAGAGAGAGAGAGAGAGAGAGAGAGAGCGCTATTTTCTTTCTTTATCATTGACTCGATGAGAGGGAATATGAAAGTAAAGAGGGCGGGAATTTTAAGTTGAGCTAAAAACTTTGCTGCCATGATAAGGGTGGGAATTTTCTTTATACAATCTTTTCTAGAGCTATATGATACAATCTTTTCTAGAGCTATATGGAAATTAAATAATGATGAGTTACTAATATACTGAGCTTGTAACGACAATAATATGGATACTTTTGTTTTGTTTTGGTTTTTTTTTTTTTTTTTGAAATGGATGGATACTTTTGTTAGGGGCATGTTGTTTGTTTTATAGCATAATTTCATTTAAACTTTAACCCTAAACGCTAAAAGTGGATAATATATTAACTATATAAAATATTCTAATCATATCATCCAACGGACGATGGGTAATGTCAAATTTATTGATTTCAATTTTGATTTTTTGGATCACACAAAATTCTTAGGGAAGTATAAGCGTATGAATGGTTGACCACTTTATTTGATGTCTAAATGACGACGGATCCGGTTAATTTTTTTACATAGTGTTTGGACCCAAAATGAGCATTTTGGCCCGACAAGACACGTCTTGGAGAAATTGAGCCAATGTCAGTGGCTCAAGCTATATATTATCGACAAGTTCGAAATATATATTTAGAGGCTAAATAAAGCCTACTATGGAAGCATGGAAGCATGAAAAGTCAACTTTAGCACATTTTCCTACTCCGGCTAGGAGAAAGTGAGCTAGACAAGAAAGGAGGGGTAGCCGTTTGACCAAACGAAATCCGAATGAGTTGAAACTCTCCAGTTTCATTATAGACATCTCAAGGATCATTTATTATGAAGAGTGCTAGAGCTATTTTTGAGTGGAAGGCCTTCAAACAATCAGTCCAATTTTCTGCAGAAGCAAAACTGGAAAACTGGACCTGTAAGAGGTCCAGCAGCCTTTTTGGACCAACCACATTACTAAAAGCTCTGAAATTTTACCATGATGATCTACACTCATAGTGGAACATTTGTTATGAAGAAGTCACGGTCAAAATCGGAATTCTTGATAGAGATATAATTGAAGGAATAAAAGAACCGAAAGTGCTTCCTTATCTCCAAAATTCATCATTCCTTATCTCCAAAATTCATCATTCCTTATCTCCAATTATGCTTCCTTATCTCCAAAACTCATCATTCCTTATCTCTACTATCATTTGTTTAAGAATAAACACTTTGGCATGGTTGAGGTTACAATGAAACACTTCAACACGCAATTCACAACAACAATCTCTAAGATTATCCAAGCCTCTCTAGAGCAACCCTCTCCTTCTCTTACTGGTAGTCACACTCCAGTCCTAGTCTCCTCAAGAGCCGACTGTTAGTGCCACCAAACCTTCCAGCAAAGCTAAAGTCACGCTTTAGCAAGTTCTCCTCACTTTTTAGTAGTTCTCGCTCTGCTCGATCTACAACATCGAGTATCGATTGTGATTTTGAAGAAGCTCAGCAAAAGTCCTCGCCACGAGGCACAAAGAATCCCACGACGAGGCTGGTGCTCTCCTCGTCCACAATCGCTTGAAAGAAGTCAGGTCAAGGGATACCCCCGACAACCGCACCTGAACCGTGCTGGCACGCCCGCACAAGAAAAGAGACTGTTGACCAGCTCAAGGAAAACTGGAGCCAAACATTTTGGCACGCCCAGTGGGACAACACCAGAGTCTTTTTGTGTTCACCATCATTGGGATGCCAGAGGAAAATCTTTACCAAAAGAAATTCCTGAAGTCATGCCTGTTTTTCTTAAGAAGAAGAAGTGCAAATTTCTAAACTTCTTAGAGCGCAAAGCCTCCAGTTACAAGCCGCATAAAACTGATGGTGACGCTGCTGCTGCAGATGACGAGGCGACAATAGAAGGCTATGTGCCCATTCCCATTCCAGAGAATGCGAGCATAGAAGAGCGGCTTGATATCCTTCAAAAGAATTCTACCGCATACCATGAGAATCTGAGAAAAGCCCTTACGGAGGACCGTCGACGGCTCGATGAGTTCACTATTTCGGTCAAGAGGCTCGAGTTGGGGGCACAACAAACACAAGGAGAATTGGAACGTCAAGAACCTGCTCCCGAAGAGGTCATTTCTGAGACTAACTTGCCTATAGGTGGCAATCAATCTAAGGGTCTCACTGGTGAGTCACAGCCTTACACAGAGGTTGTGCATGGAGAAGACGGTCCACAAGAATTTTCTTCTGACAATGAAATTGTCTCTGAACAGATAGCTGATTTCTCCACTGATCAAGCCAAATACGTGGCTACTGATCAGATGCATGGGGGGCAAGATATGGCCCATGATCATCCTTTTGATCAAAAGAAGCAAGTTCATGATCATTTTAATTGTGACTCTGCTACACGTCATCATGATCATGCAAAGGGTCAAGGGCAGGGCCCACCTTACTATCATCAATTTAGCCTTAGCCATGCTGGATGTCATGGTGGAGTTAATCAATTAAGCCATGGCCAACTTAATTATCAATTAAGTTGTGGTTTACAGAAGCCAATCTATGGCTTTATTAATCAATTCAACTTGAAGTTCTTCATATATTCTTCAAGGCCAAGCGGTGGCTTTGATATATGTGGAGGGCACATCTACAACCCACGTTGTATGAATGGCCAGAACAATTATTCTAGTGGCCAAGTTGTCCTTCGCAATTGTAAATTTGAGTATCATCAATACAAGTGAACTCTTGTTTACAATTATCCAGCAAGTGAAGCTCTTGATGTGGAGAATTCAGACCAGCAAGTGGTCGTCTATAATGGCCAATCTGTGGCTAATCCTGAAGACACCATGTTCTATGACATGGTAGTTGGCGACAAAGCCGATCTTAGAACATCTTCATCTCCAAAAGTGCAATTGAAGATCATGTTTAGCCAACCAACAAAGATACTTGGGAGGCAAGATTACTCCTCCTACGAGCCAAATTTTTCCCAAGTTTTCGATGCGAAGTATCTTTGTACCTATCCTACAAGCTCTCACAAGAGGGGTTTTCATGCTATAACATTTGACACATCGGAGCTTGGAGAAAAGCATAGATGGCCACCCCCGTGACCTTCTAGAGGTTAGCCAAACATGTCTCTGCTAGCTCCTTGCTTTGTTGTTAATTTCCTGTCAGTTTTCAGTTTTTTACCTTTATTTTCATAGTTAAAAAAAAAAAAAAAAATTTGAATTTGGTAAGGGGTTGTGAATCATAACGGAATAGGTGAAGTCTCTTTTGTTAATATTGGCCTAAACTCCTTATTGGTGCCTAGTTCAGGTCCCTTAAGGTTAAGAGCGGCTTTTATTAACACTTGTTGAACTGTCTTCACACTTATGACCTTTCTCATTTTAGTAAGTATAGCCTATGTGAAATGGTGTCTAGAAAGGGGACAACGTTCATGACAGGTTCTTGAATCCAGAAGTGCGTGCAAATGGGCCTAAACCACTATGTGGGAGTAGCTCATGCCAAAATGGATTCTGCCTCTCTTGTTCGCCCTCCCCCACCTGGCCATTTCAGTAAGGTTGCCCAAAGGATTGGAAAGAAAATTTGTGTCTAGGCGACTATACTTGGGCCGCATGTCTAAACCTTGATTCACATTGTCTTATTGAATTCAGCTACTTGTCAAAAAAAAAAATAGAGCGATCCAAAAATTACTGAGGAGTCAAAACACTGAGGGATTAATTTATTAGCCAGTTTATTTGCATAAGACATGGGGGACAATTCTAATGTTCCTACACTCGCAAAACCCATTTATGAAGGCCTGTTTTTTAGGCCCATAATCATTTCTTCGCTATGCCTAGCAACACTATACAATACTAAGCCCATTTAGTCCAAAAGGCTAAAAAAAACAAAAAAACTACTAAGTCGAGTCAGCGGCTCCGGAAATTTTTTCCAGCTTTGCCCTCGCAAGAAAGGCTGAGCTCAAGGGAAGTGTGAGAGCCACCACCGTGACTGCCACCTCCATCGGAAGTAGTCTTCATGTTGCCAAAGATGTCCTCACCATGCACGGGAAACAATGAAAGGGTTTCAATCTCCTGGTGATCTTCTCCTCTTTGTTCCATGAAAGTTTGTTCTACATTCATGTCAAAGAAAGTAGAACTAGTTCCCCCTCCAGCTGAGATTGAACAATCCCTAGAACTCTTCTCCATGTTCATAGATCCATAACCGCCATAGTTCCCCATCTGCCCGTTAAAAGCAATCATCACACTAGCAGAAGAAGCAGAAGCAGGTGCAGAAGATCCAAAGTTAATATATTGATCCTCATGTTTCCAATTGGTAACATTATCATCACCAACAAGCCCTGATCTTTGCATGGGCACATGAACATCCGAAGTGGACCTCTTCTTCTGCTTTTCCCGAGCCCTTTGGTTCGCAAACCAATAAAAGACGTTCTTGCCCTCGAACTTGCCGTACCATTTCAGCTGGAGACAGATCCTCTGAATCTGCTCTATATTTGGGGACCTAACTCCCTTGTTGTAGAAAAGCTCCTTCAGGATTCTTATCTGATCTGTAGTGGGAATCCACCTAGTACTGCTCTTCTTACGAAGCATGTTAGCACTACTCCCGGCTGCTTTGTTACTTCCTTCATCCTTGGTTGGTTGCCGGTTTTGTGGTTCATTGGTGATGGATTGAGAGAATGCGAGAATTGAAGAGTGGTGATGATGAGTAATTAAGAAAGATTGCTGTTAGAAATATTGGAGTTGATGAAATGATTTTATCAAAATCGACTTTATCAAAATCAACCGTTAGATGTTATCATGAACATAATATATGATTACCGTCAAAATTTCAGCTATTTTCGTCGTTATTTGGGTCTCGATCTATTAGGTCAACCCCAAACTCTAAATACCACATAAAACTAATATGCTCATAACCGCTCACTCGTAACTTATTTTTTCGACCTGTTAGCTCTCACGCTTTCATGGGTAGGAGCTATATCAAGTAATGTAAAAATTTCAGGAATTTTATCTCCTCAAGTGTCGGCTTCCCTTAGAGAAGTAAAAGGTTTTAAAGGGTTGACCGGTTCATTTCATGTCAAAATGACAACGGATCAGATTAATTTTTTTACACAATACCTATTAATACGCTATAAATAAATGTTTAATATCAAATTTATCGATTTTAAATTTCAAATTTTTGGATCGCACAAAATTCTTATATGTCTATTAATGTGGTAAAACTAATTTATTAGTTGTAATGAAAAGTATACCTTCCACGAGCAACAATGTGTAGGAAATAGACTTTATCAAAATCGACCGTAGGATGTCATTGTGATAAGAAGAAATGGTTATGGTCAAAATTTCAGCTATTTTCGTCGTCGTTTGGGTCTCGATCTATTCGGTCAACCCTAAACCTTAAATACCACATAAAACTAATATGCTCATAACCGCTTATCCGTAACTTATTTTTTCGATCTGTCAGTTCTCATGCTCTCGTGGGTAGGAGCTATAGTAATGTAAAAATTTCGGGAATTTTATCTCCATAAGTGTCGGCTCCCCTTAGGGAAGTAGAACCATTTGAAGGGTTGACCGGTTTATTTCATGTTGAAATGACAGCGGATCGGGTTAATTTTCTCACACAATACCTATTAATAAGCTATAAATAGATGTGTAATCAAATTTATTGATTTTGAATTTCGAATTTTTGGATCGCACAAAATTCTTGTATGTCTACTAATGTGGTATAAATAGTTTTTTAGTTGTAATGAAAAGTATACCTCCCATGAGCAACAATGTGTAGGAAATAGACTTTATCAAAATCAACTGTAGGATGTTATCGTGATAAGAAGAAATGGTTATTTTCGTTGCCGTTTGAGTCTCGATCTATTCGGTCAACCCTAAACCTTAAATACCACATAAAACTGATATGCTCATAACTGCTCACTCGTAACTTATTTTTTCGATCAGTCAGCTCTCATGTTCTCGTGGGTAGGAGCTATATCAACTAATGTAAAAATTTTGGAAATTTTATCTCCTCAAGGGTCGGCTCCCCTTAGGGAAGTAGAAATTTTTATAAGGCTGACCGGTTTATTTCATGTCGAAATGACAGCGAATCAAGTTAAATTTTTTACACAATACCTATTAATATGCTATAAATAGATGGGTAAAGTCAACTTTATCGATTTTCAATTTCAGTTGCTTAGACCGCACAAAATCCTTATATGTCTACTTATGTGGTCTAACTTATTTATTAGTTGTATCAAATATTATACCTTCCATGAGGAACAATGTAGAGGAAATAGACTATATCAAAATTGATCGAAGGATGTTATCATGATAAGAAGAAATGGTTATGGTCAAAATTTCAGCTATTTTCGTCGTCGTTTGGCCTCGATCTATTAAGTCAACCCTAAATCCTAAATATCATATAAAACTACTATGCTCATAGTCGCTCATTCGTAACTTTTTTTTTAGATTTGTCAGCTGTCACAATCTTGTGGGTATGAGTTATATTCCCTTAGGGAAATATAAGCATATCAATGGTTGACTGCTTTATTTGATGTCAAAATGAGGGCGGATCAGATTAATTTTTGTACACAATACCTATGAATATGCTATAAATAGATCGGTAATGTCAAATCTATCCATTTTTAATTTCAATTTTTTGGATCGCACAAAATCTTTTTATTAATTACACCTTTCAAATGGCAAGACCGTCAATGGATACAATGCATGGAAAAACAACCGTTGGATATGAAAATTACATTATTTTAGGTTTCCAGTCCAAAGTTGATCCAATTTCATCTATGTTTCGACATCGATTCCCTATGTCAACTGAATAAGGCTTTATAATCAATTTTTATTTACTACACTCTTCAGAGGACAAGACCGTCTACGGAAACAACTTTTGAGACACTGACTGTTGGATATAAGGAATTACATTATTTTAAACTTCTTGTCCAATTTTGTTCTAATTTGGTCTATGTTTCGATCTCGATCCCTTAGGTCAAACAAATAAGACTTTGTGCCCTATTTTTATTAACTACACATTTCAAAGGTAGGGTGGACTTTTAGACACCCAAAAACCGAAAACCGGCCAAACTAGCACCGAAATGCCACAAAAAGACTGGAACCGGGCCGAACCGGTCGGTTAGTGTCACTAACAGCATTGAACCGGTCACTTCGGTGTCGGTTCACGGTTTTACCTTTTAAAAAACTGAGCTGAACCGAACCGGTTCTCTCTTATCCTATTGGTTGTATGGATTTTACCGTAGGCTACTTGCGCACATGATTACAATCCCTTCATTTAATTGAGTTGTTAGCTCATGATTGGACTAAAAACTTCCATCCTAGGCTTGCACACGCTAACTCCTAACCTATCCTCATCTTTTCTTCTACTTTCTCTCCACGTCTCATCCACATCTTTAATTACCTTTTAATTTCCTTCTCTTCTTCGTGCGAGAACACAGTCATCAGTTCTACCTGCAAAAGTCTTGTGGAAAAGATCTTTGATTGGGTATGTGTTCAGGTGCAAGAAAACGAATGAACTTCATGTCCATAGATATGAAAACAGAAAGGTTTTTATGTTCTTCTTCAATTGATTTGTGCTAAATCTGACAAAAATAATCTATGAACTTTTTCTTCTTCGATGAATTTGAAAGCATCTCAACAGACAACCAGTTTCATTATTTGTCAGCAACCGAACCGACACCGACGCCGACGCCGGTTAAACCGAACATATCGATGCTAGAAAATTCCGGTCGGTTTTGGTGGTGAAAATCTGCATAGCCGAGGCAGTTTCGGTAATCAGAGGCAAGAAATTGAAAATATGTATGCAGATGTAAACCCAATATACAAATAAATCTCCACCATAAGAACCAATTCAGAGGATCGATCAAGCTTCCATCAAACCCAATACCCAGACAAAGTTCATAAAAAGTTGAAGACAAAATGAAGGATTTAAATTTCTATTTCTCTGTTTCCTTGGATTCGATGGAACTCTACTTCATGATTAAATTAGCAAAGAAGTCTTAAATTCATTAAACATAAAACTGCAATTTGTATTAGGATACTTATATATTTGATTAGTAAAGAACGAGAAGGGAAGGGAAGGGAAGAACTGAAGAAGAAAATGCACAGAAAGAAAGAGAGGGCCAGGATGGTGCTGATGTGGCCGAGCACTCCATCCTCGGAGCATGGCAGAATTTTCGGAAACATACATGCTAATATATAATTGTACTCTCATACCTCATGGAAACATATCAGAAGCAACAACAAAAGTAGTTAATATGCCAATGAAATATAATGTATAGAATTGAATCATCTGCTCTACATTCAAACGCGCGTTACGATTACAAAGAAGAGTTCAGAAACATCCATTGAAAAATATAAATTAATGCATCATTTATAAATGCTAAAGATGAAGACAAAACATGAAGCACGGGATTTGGTTTAGGCAGAAGAAGCAAGGATAAGAACAAAAAAAGAATCATATTTACACAAAGAAAACGAAGTTGGATTTGCGTGCTTAGTTTAAGACTTTTAAGCAAAATTAATGTTTGACTCTTCAACCATTCCCATATATGAACGCGAGTTGTGTCAAGGCACTAACAAATATATATATAAATCGTTTGACCGCAATCACAGCAATAGAAAAGGATTAGCATCGGCGAGTAAAATAAACTCATAGATCAAAATAATTGGTTATAATAAGTAACATCGTTGCACCAAATAACTGTTTGATCATCACAGAGTTAAGAAAAAAAATTAAGGAGAGCAAACCATGCTGATAACTTGTTTTTTTTTTTTTAGAAATAAATAACTTCATTAATTTATCCATGGCCAGAAGACACATACATCACATGTTGTTTCATACCAACCGTACTAGAAGACACAAACCGCCAAACAAATGACAAGTGACCATCAATGTAAAATACGCACACTTATTAGAGTGCCTAACCAAATGAGAAAAAACCCAAGACTATCTAAGCTCTTGCTTTAGCAACTCTACCCCCCTAGAGACCTCAATTGGTGTACGAGTAGAGAAGGTAACTTACATAGCATCAGACTCTAAATCAAAGGTAGGCACAGAAACAGGAAACCTAGAGTTTCCCCTTGCCCTTAGTTTTAGGGCCAACCTCCTGAGCAGTAGTAGTAGAAGGATAGGTAAGACGCAAAGGGGTCAAACCAACCTTCTTTTGAGACCTGGGACCCTTGTACTTGCTTCCCAGCGGTCTTCCCGACCTCTTCTTCAATGTCACCAAGGCGACATCATCCTCAACTTCAGCCAAACCAAGAGCTTCCGCATGGAGAGTGAGAAGCTTACCACCCAAAATAGTTTTGAATTTCTTAGGGGAAGGAACAATTACCTCTTCTCGACCTCTTTTCTTGTAAGTCAAGGTTTACTTCTGACCAGTTTGCATGGCAGGAGTAATATCTAGATCTTGAGAACTTGGGTCAGAAGGTTCCACTGAGGACAACCCACTAACCTTGTTCGGCTCCGAAATCCCTTGAGCCATACCTTCCATCTCCGTCGTGATGTGCACGTTATCCAGCGAAGCCATTTCAGAAGATGATCGCTCTAGCCGACGAATAACTGGCTTCTTCTTTTTCAGCAGTGAAGAAGAAGGCATAGGTAAATCTCGAGTAGTCTGAGCAGAGAAAGAGAAGGCACCACCAGAGGTAGACGGGCCACCACCAAACTTCAAAACCCTAGGAGCAGAAACAGCCGTATTTGGCTCCTCACATTTAGCCCCAGAATGTGTAATCAATCCATACTGAGGACATCTCCCTTTGAGATGTTCAAACTGGAACTTCAAAATAAGCTCAATACCAGGGGCCAAGAAAACTCTTCGCTCAAGAATGACAAATTTAGAGATGTCATGGGAGAAGAGAATTCGAACAATACCTTTTCGAAACTCTCTCTTATTGTAGTCCAGATAACCACCGAGCAAGTTTCCAATGAGGATGAAATTGTCAGGTTCCTCATTCTTCTTTTGAGACTTGGGACCCTTGTTCTTGCTTCCCAGCGATCTTCCCGACCTCTTCTTCAATGTCACCAGGGCGACATCATCCTCAGCTTCAGCCAAACCAAGAGCTTCCGCATGGAGAGTGAGAAGCTTACCACCCAAAATAGTTTTGAATTTCTTAGGGGAAGGGACAATTACCTCTTTTCGACCTCCTTTTTTGTAAGTCAAGGTTTGCTTCTGACCAGTTTGCATGGCAGGAGTAATATCTAGATCTTGGGATCTTGGGTCAGAAGGTTCCACCGAGGGCAACCCACTAACCTTGTTCGGCTCCGAAACCTCTTGAGCCATACCTTCCATCTCCGCTGTGATGTGCACGGTATCATGCTAAGCCATTTCAGAAGATGATCGCTCTAGCCGACGAATAACTGGCTTTTTCTTTTTCAGCAGTGAAGAAGAAGGCATAGGTAAATCTCGAGTAGTCTGAGCAGAGAAAGAGAAGGCACCACCAGAGGTAGAGGGGCCACCACCAAACTTCAAAACCCTAGGAGCAGAAACAACAGTATTTGGCTCCTCACATTTAGCCCCAGAATGTGTAATCAATCCACACTGAGGACATCTCCCTTTGAGATGTTCAAACTGGAACTGCAAAATAAGCTCAATACCAGGGGCCAAGAAAACTCTTCGCTCAAGAATGACTGGTTTAGAGATGTCATGAGAGATGAGAATTCGAACAATACCTTTTAGAAACTCTCTCTTATCGTAGTCCAGATAACCACCGAGCAAGTTTCCAATGAGGATGAAATTGTCAGGTTCCTCATTCTTCTTTTGAGACTTGGGACCCTTGTTCTTGCTTCCCAGCGGTTTTCCCGACCTCTTCTTCAATGTCACCAGGGTGACATCATCCTCAACTTCAGCCAAACCAAGAGCTTCTGCATGGAGAGTGAGAAGCTTACCACCCAAAATAGTTTTGAATTTCTTAGGGAATGAACAATTACCTCTTTTCGACCTCTTTTTTTGTAAGTCAAGGTTTGCTTCTGACCAGTTTGCATGGCAGGAGTAATATCTAGATCTTGGGATCTTGGGTCAGAAGGTTCCCCCGAGGACAACCCACTAACCTTGTTTCAGCTCCGAAACCTCTTGAGTCATACCTTCCATCTCCGCTGTGATATGCACGGTATCATGCTAAGCCATTTCAGAAGATGATCGCTCTAGCCGACGAATAACTGGCTTCTTCTTTTTCAGCAGTGAAGAAGAAGGCATAGGTAAATCTCGAGTAGTCTGAGCAGAGAAAGAGAAGGCGCCACCAGAGGTAGAGGGGCCACCACCAAACTTCAAAACCCTAGGAGCAGAAACAACCGTATTTGGCTCCTCACATTTAGCCCCAGAATGTGTAATCAATCCACACTGAAGACATCTACCTTTGAGATGTTCAAACTGGAATTGCAAAATAAGCTCAATACCAGGGGCCAAGAAAACTCTTCTCTCAAGAATTACCATTTTAGAGATGTCATGAGAGAAGAGAATTCGAACAATTCCTTTTCGAAACTCTTTCTTATCGTAGTCCAGATAACCACCCAGCAGGTTTCCAATGAGGATGAAATTGTCAAGTTCCTCGTAGAGAGGAAGGATGTCAGAAACCCTAACCCACATCCGAACATGCTTCATGGGGATTTCAGCGATGGGAAGAACACCATCATACTCCTCCAGACAGATGGGGGCTCGGTCAAAACACCACACACCACCTTTGAGTACCTTATTCTGATCTCAGACCGAATCAAAGGAGAAGAGAAATCGATTGTTAGTCTTCTCTTAAATCCTAAAATCCTTCTCCACCATCCATGTCCGGAAGAGATGCGATTTGAAGGCATTAGCGTCAATTGGTTTACGGGTGAGAGGTTTCCCCAGAAGAAAAGACTGAGAAGATAGACGAACAAGACCTCCTCCAATCTTCCCCAGATCTAGGGCGTTACCTCCCTCAGCGAGAGCCAGAGAGGTGGCAATGCTAGCAGTGACAGCATCGATTGAAGCCATTGGGATAGCAAGGACGTGGAGATGGCAAAGGATGCCGATCGACATGATAACTAGGGTTTGGGGGAGCCGCTAGGTTTGAGAGAAAATCTCGCTAGTTTTTTGTTGTTGTAAAAATAGGGCTAGATGAACATTTTGTGATGTAGGTGGCCATTGAGACAGCGTGCTGATAACTTGTTATAAAATAGGAAGAAGATGAAAAAGAATAGTTGGAGGGGAAGTAGAAGTGTTGTCATTCAGTCTCATTAGCCTCTATATATAGGTAGAGTTTACATCAAAGTACATAACTAATAAGTATTTTCGTGGACAGCCACATAAATAATAATATTTACAACATGTACTGATATATTATACATCGATGATTATGAGGTGATGCAAATACAATTATATGCATGCTTACATTTGCAAATGTCTGCTTTTTATTGGTAAATCTCTACTGCTTCTACGTTAATCTTTACATCACTTTCTATCTTTTGGCAAACTAATTATTCCATCACTAGTGGCAACCCATTCAACAATTAGTGAAATAAAACGAAATTTGGAAAAGCCTGAACCGGAGTTATCGGAAAGGCTGACCTGGCCGACGACCCGCGTTTCGGATTGGACGATCCCAATCGCGGTGTGTCCGCGACCTAGATCGTTGGGTTTAGTGATCCCTTATCGGTCCTCCATCATACCTCCCATATGATTCAATCGAGTCTGATTTGATGTTTACCCATCTGGTGATCTTCAATCCTCATGTTCTTCCATCTTTGCTATCTAGATTATTGTATCTGAATAGATCAAGAGAATTAACTGGATATGAAAACATAATCTTAGATTTGTTGGGAAAGATTTCAAAGAAGATAATCTGTATCTGTGTGATTCTGGGTTTGTGCCTACGTCTTTAGGCAGACTTTTCGTCTTTTTTTTTTTTTTTTTTTTTTTTTTTTTTTTTTTCAGATTAGGATTATCGGCTATGTAAACTATAATTCTATATCCCTAAACCCATAATTTATCCTCTTCCTTTTCCGGAAGAGATTTTTATTCTCATTATAATAACTATTTTTTTATCAAAACAAAAAAAAAATGATTATTTTATGTTATTTATAATTTTACCTCTTTACCCATTCTAATTAATGATGTTTCCATAGCATATGTATAAGGGGCAGTTACGTAAAAATAATTTACCACTTGTAATTCATTTTAATTAAAATTTTACTAATATATCCTAATATACCGCGTATCATAAAGATTAGCGTGTACCCATAACGCAACGTTCCACGTTTCAAGCAACATTGGCCTGAACAGAAATGTGGGCATTCCTAGAAAATAAAATAATTAGTGCTTTCCAGCTGCAAATGCATTGTTCCTTGGACTGGAAAGTCAGAGGAAAAGAAGAGGAAAGGCCGAACCATCCCTCATTCCCACCAAAAGCAAAAGGAGAGTTGTGTATCTCTCTCTACACAGGTAGGAATTTGGAACCCAATCACCAAAATTTTGAGATTTCCCTCAGCACAGTTTTGTTGGTTCATCCATGGCTCTGTCCCTAGTTCACAAGGCCTCCCATTCCAGATCTACTGCTTCTTCTTCTTCTTCTTCTGGACTTGGGTATGACATCTTCCTGAGCTTCAGAGGTGAAGACACCCGAAAGAACTTCACTGATCACCTCCACACGGCCCTTCTCAACTCCCGATTTCGAACTTTTAGGGATCACCCTGAACTCAAAAAAGGGGAGAATATCAGGGAAGAGCTTGGGAAAGCCATTCGAGAGTCACGAAGTTTTGTCATTGTGTTTTCGAAAGGCTACGCCTCTTCCAAATGGTGCCTCGACGAGCTTGTCATGATCCTTGAACGCAAGAGGACCTCCAATCATTTCGTTTTACCAGTCTTCTACGACGTTGATCCATCCCATCTGAGGAAGCAAACTGGAAATGTTGCTGAAGCATTTACCGAACACCAGAAAACTCAATCGTTGAGTAAAGTGAGAAGATGGAGGGCAGCACTTAGAGAAGCTGCAGATCTAGCAGGAATGAATTTACAAAATGAAGCTGACGGGTATATAAATTCAGATCATAACTAAAGCCATGTACTTTGTTGATTTTATTCGCATATCTAATTCTTTGAAATTGATACTCATAGCTGGCTAGCTTGTATGATATACTTCTGTTTTGATTGAAATATGTAGGCACGAGTCGAAGTTCATCCAAAATATTGTTACAGTGATTCAAGAAGAGCTAGGTCGCGTGCCCCTAAGTGATGTCCGGAAGGAATTAGAGGAGAAGTTGTTATCTGTTAACCCTGTTCTTGATGACGCTGAGAGGAAGCTATTGAAAATCCAAACGACTGTGAAGCCATGGCTCCATAAGCTTAAAGAGGCTGTCTGTGAGGCTGAGGACCTGTTGCAGGAGATCGAAACAGAAGCGTTGAGGCAAAAGATAGAACATGAATATGGGAGTAGCACGAGTGTACAAGAGCTCGTCTCTACTCCATCTCATGCTTTTGACTCTGGTTTAACATCCTTCAGGGTAGAGGAAGTTATTGAAAGACTAGACAGCATTTCAAAGCACACAAAATCTTTTCGAGCAGCCAAAATCTTTAAGAGAGAAATTTTGGATATAACATCTAGGATATACTGCGGAATGAAAAGAAGAATGTTCAAGCAACTCAAGGAGAAGTACTTCAGAGACAATGGTGGCTTTTTGTTACAAGAAAGATTGAGTAGTTTTGACGGACCTCAAGGGGCCAAAATCTTTTCGAGAGAAGAGCTTAAGAAGGCCACAAACAACTTCGATGACAGCAGAAAAATTGGTGAAGGAGGCTATGGATTTGTTTATAGAGGAACATTGCCAGATAAAAAGGAGGTTGCCATAAAAGTGTCAAAAAGTAATGCCCCAATGACCCAGAGTAATCAATTCATTAATGAGGTAATTGTTCTTTCTCAAATCAACCATAGAAATGTCGTGAGGCTCCTCGGTTGTTGTTTGGAAACCCAAACACCTCTCCTGGTTTACGAGTTTATTAGCAATGGCACTCTTTATGAGCACATTCATAAAAAGAACGGCAAGGGACCGCTTTCTTTCGGGTTACGAATGAAGATAGCAGCAGAAACAGCAGGATCCCTAGCATACTTGCACTACTCTGCTTCAATGCAGATTGTGCACCGAGATGTGAAAACAATGAATATACTATTGGATGACAATTTCAAAGCTAAAGTGTCAGATTTTGGAGCTTCGAAATTGGTTCCTGAAGATCAAAATCAGCTGTCCACTATAGTGCAAGGTACGCTTGGGTACCTAGACCCTGAATATCTCCAGTCAGGCACATTGACAGAGAAGAGTGATGTCTATAGTTTCGGCATTGTCCTTGTGGAGCTAATAACGAGTCAAGTGGCAGTTTCTTTCGATAAGCCTGAGGCAGAGAGAAACCTAGCAAACTTTTTTGTAACATCGGTGGAAGGGAATCGCTTGTATCAGATTCTTGATCTTGAAATAATCAAAGAGGGAAGCTTTGAAATAGCTGAACGAGTTGCCGATATTGCCAAAAGATGTTTAAGTTTGAAAGGAGGGGATAGGCCTACGATGAAAGAAGTAGCTATGGAGCTAGAGGGAATACTGCTAGCTATGGCAATGCATCCAGAGGGAAAGCCTGATGCTTCTCCGAAAGTGACCGACTACTTGCTTGCGAGGTCACCTGCAAATGATTACGTTGTTGATGTTAGAGGTGATGAAGGTGAAGTTATAACCAGTATTGACTACGACCAAAGCATGCAGAATCAAGCCCAGATAATGAAGCCTGATGATGGTGGGCGATAGTTGATTAATATTAGCTAGCTTCTCCTTTCATAGCTAGTGCTGTATTGCATTGTTCTTAATTTGGTTTGGGTTTGCTTTACATCATTTGAGTTAAGTAGTGCCTCCTAAAATAAAAGTATGTTATCATACTGCTGGTAATGAGAGTTGTAAATTTTCTTTTTGGCCAAGTGTATGAGTTGCAATTTAATTTAGTTGTGTGAAATCTCTTCTTTTATGAAATGAAGCTAGCCAGCTAGGCAACCTGTAAGTTATTTTGCCTATCTTTCATGGCAGAGCCGTTCCAAAGAGGACGTCTGCACTTTAGCGAAAGTGCGGACGGCAACGCCGCAGCTCTGCTCGGGGCGTGACGGAGCGGCGGGGGTTGCCGGAAGGACGCCAGGGCCGCCGGCGACGTCGTTGCAGAGCTGCCCAGAAAACCTGCAGTTGCAGGTCGGGTTGCTGCCCAGAACCTACAACCCCGACCTCCTCCGACCTCGAACGCTGCCCAGAACTGTCTGAGATGCCTCCGGCCTCCCTCATGCAAGCCGCACGCCGCCGTCGTTGCCTGGAAGCCTTCGCTGCATCGCCGTCCGCACTTTGCTAAAGTGCGGACGTCCGCTTTGGAACAGGCCTGATATAAATATATATATATATATATATATATATTAACAATGGTTTTTGTTGGTCCTTCGTCTTCTCACGTCGATCAATAGCATGAAAAAAGAAAAGTCAAGAGCATGAAAAAAAAAATATAAAAAAATCTTGCTTGGCAATTTGACATGCTAACTATGGATTCAAATTTTGATTTCAGTTTGAATTTCGGTACTTCAAATTTAAAGAAATTTCAGAGAAAGTTTCGATTTTGGTAAAAATTTCAGTTAAAAATAAAGAAATCATATTAATTACATTTATAAATTATATTTTTGAAAGAAACTTTTACATAGACTAAATTTTTGAAAGAAATTTTTTTTAAAATTTAAGGAAATTTTAGAAAAGTTTCGATTTCGCTTAAAATTTCTGTTAAAAATAAAGAAATTATATAAACTACATTTATAAAATTATACTTTTGAAAGAAACTTTTACATAGACTAAACTAACTTATAATAAACTTATTTACGATTTAACGTCTCTAAAATTGTACATATATAATACAATTATGTTATGTAACATGGATGAGTAATTAAGTGGTGGGTTTGCTGTAAAATTGATAATATGAGTGTGTGTGTGTGTGTGTGTGTGTGTGTGTGTGAAAATAATAATAATAATAATAATAATAATAATATTTTGTTTTTTCATGGCTGTAACCTAGTGAGAGACTTGGCTATCACGCATTTTTCACTAATAATTAGAAAAATACTACCGAGGAGGAACTACAGGTGCCAAACAGACCGCTAAGTATAAGCACGGCATGGGCCCGACACGCTTAAAAGCGGCATGGCACGGCCCAAGCCCGTTAGTGGCTCAGCACGACCCGAGCACATTAGAATAACGGGTCGAGTTGGGCCTATGAATATTGGCCCATTGGCCCGGCCCGAGCACGACATATTGTGGGCCGGCCCGTTACACAAATTTCATTTTGTTTTTAAAAATATTAAAAAACTACAATGATGAGACTTGAATATTAGACCTCTTTATTTAAAATCTCACAACAATTCCACCAATGCTATTTCTTTTATGTTGTCAAAATAGTGAAATCAAAAGACAACATTTTCTCTATGAAGTAAAACTTAATGTTGGTGACATACGAAATTTCGGACAAAATTTCAATGTGAATGTTTTATATATGCTATTTATGTGTAGATATTTCGAAATTAAGAATTCCGCAAAAATGAACAGAAAATTTCTGAAAATTTTGGAAATCTCTTGATGGAAATGATATAGTATATGAATTTCGTCCAATTACTTCAAAATTATGGAAATTTCGATGAAATTTTTGGCGGTTTCGCAGAAATTTCACTCCTTAATGCTAACTAATCTGTTGTGAAAACAATTGGTTATATCACCATCTGCTTGACTTCACTGATAAGAGCATTTTAATGTGATATTTTAGTAGTTATTACCTCTATTTTGCTTAGTTAATTCCTTAACCGAATCGATTTTTAACTCAATTTCTATTTTTAGGTACATTGGAGTAGATGATGATGAAATGAGCATTAGGTCCATTATTACCTAGAAATGATGGAGAAAAATGGAAATGTACTAAAAGGTCAATTTTACACATTTTCCTACTCCGGCTAGGAGAAACCAAGCCAAGCAAGGAAGAAGGAGCGGCCGCCTGACCAAATGAACTCCAAATGATCTGAAACTCTCCAGATCCATTCTAGATATCCTAAGAAACATTTCTTATGAAGAGTTCAAGATCCAGATAGAAGTGGAAGGCCTTCAAAAGATCGGTCCAATTTTCTGCAGAAACAAAACTGGAAAACTGGACCTGTAAGGAGTCCAGCAGCGTTTCCAGCCCAACCACTATACCAAAAGATCTGAAATTCTACCAAGATGATCTACACTCATAGAGGAACATTTGTTATGAAGAAGTCAAGGGCAAAATCTGAAGTCTTGGTGGAGAATTAATTGAAGGAAAAATGAGCAGAAAGTGACTCAAACCTAACAAATTCCATTAGTGTTTAAGTACTCAAACCTAACAAATTCCATTAGTGTTTAAGTGCTTAAACCTAACAATTCCATTAGTGTTTAAGTGCTAAAACATAACTCATCATGATTTGTTTAAGGCCAAACACTATGGCTTGATAGCCTATAAATAGAGGCTACAAAGAAGTAACAACACATTCCTTCATCCATTTTCCATCTTCTTCCTCTCTCCATTTTCTTCCTAATGTCTAGTATTCTTGCATAGCAGTTTTTATATCTTCAAGGAGCTTAGCCGTGCCATCCACCCTTCTAGCTGTGATCACCACCTTGTGCCGCCACCTTGGAGCTGCTTTGGATCTTGGGGACGTAATCAAGGGTTGTTCATACCATCTTTATCATCATATCTTCACGGTTATGTGTAATTGTAGATAGAAAATTTTGCTTTTTATTTTCTTTGTGTAAACTGAAATTATGAGTTCATAATCTTATTTTTGGAACAATTTTGATGCTCTTTTCAATGTAATATTATTTTATGTGTTCTTGATCTTTGTGTGCTTCATTTATATGAAAAGATAATCTGATTTTGTTTTAAAGAAAACGTTTACATGTTTTTGTTCTTTGGTTCGAAACATAGAGTAATTGCATGTAATTGGAGCTAGTAATTAGGTTTATGCTTTGTAATCCTAATTCAAATAAGTAGTAAAGGCTTAGGACATAAGTCGAAATCAGATTGTTTATGCATTGAATTGACATGCTTTGTGTACTTGGATTTGCATAATTATTAACCAAACTTTCACATGAACTTAATGATTTGAAACTTGAGTTTGCATGATTGCTTTGATTGTGTGAAACTTGTTTTCAAAATATATTGGTTAGGTGTTTTGCTTGATCACCTGTTTTCAAAATATATTGGTTAGGTGTTTTGCTTGATCAATTGTGTAAAGGGAAGTAAAATAAGAGACATTGTTTGCTTTTAACTTTGTTTCTTGGTTGATAACTTTTCATGGCATTAGTAAAGGATTAAGGATGCATGTAACAAATTGATCTTGAATTGTAGTGGATGAATTGTTACCAAAAGTTTCTGTTCATGATTCCATTCATCTTCAAAATTTTGTTTTATTTTTGTTTTCTAAAATTTTCATTCCAAAACCCCCCTAAAACCTTTCTTTGATTTCGTGATATGTGTTCTTATTTATAAGTTTGCGTTTTTAGTTTTTCGTACTTGTAAATATTTCAATGAAAATACCTTAAAAGAATTCGTTAACCTTGTTTAGTTTTTAGGTTAGTTCTTGTGTGTTGTCTTAGTTAGTTTCGTGTTAGAATTATTATTTTTTGTTTAGACTTTGTGTTTGTATTGTATTTATTTGTATTTACTTGTATATATTCCTGTTCTTTGTTTTATCTTTGTAAATAATACTTTATATTTATACATAATTTTTTATTTGTTTATGCAATTACACGTGTACCCTCAACCTCCGAATAAAACGATCACTATTTACCATATACTAATGATGACATTTTACAGGATTAAATTGCGTGCTACTTTGAGCGTGTCATTCACACGACTGCACACAGCAAACACATTATTAAAGACTTTGCCCTCTCATTTAATATTCAGCAATATTAAGTGAGATCCCAATTACAGAAAACAATTATCTTTCACAGTTGCCACACTTTGCACGGCATTGACTAGGAGTGGTCCTCGACTGTATCATAGCTATTAGTCTTTATTAAGACATTTGAAAGAAATTATAGGTTATAATGCGTGCACATACACAGGGTAAACACTAATATTACTAAGTTTTCATGTCCATGATCGAGGAGTCAACACGTATGAATGGTTTGATATGAACATTTGTCAAGTTTATAATGTATGTGATTTAATTTGTATATGACCATGATAACGAATGGACTGAGTTAATGTCAAGCTGATGAGAATATATACAAGAGGGATGAATTACTATTTACTACCATTCGAGTATTCGACAACAAATTTAGTTTGACCAAAATACAATAAGAGACATGGCATAATTGTTACAAATCATAGTTAAAGACTAACCGTAGCAATCGACTATCATAATCTCTAAGTTCAGATCTTCACTTCTTTTCAGTTTATCTAACATATCTATTTTTTTTGAAATAGAAGTTGAATTCATTAGATCAATAGCCAAAGGCTAGAGTCTACCATAACTTACATAAGCAAAACTCGGCAAGAAAATCCGAACTAAACTATCTAAGCTAGAGTAGATCATTAAAATCTCCGGGACTAAGAATGTATAAACCTCGAGCTCTACGGAAATGAAATTATTCAACTAACCCTCCCTTACCAATCATGCAATTGTGGTAAAATCTAGAAATTAGAAGCGTTATAGAAGACTCATAGAGATCCATGCACTCTTACACAAGCTTAACTCTGATAAAGAAAAATTAAACAACAACGTACTACCTCCTTCCCTTTCGAGTTGGAGTGATCTTTACCCATAGACTCCAAAAAAGAAAAGAAAAACAATAATAGATTGTTTTCACACTTTAGAGGGAGTATAAATAGTTATTAATTTGGCTCATCTATGAATAAGACGATCATTATGCAATTTTTTTTAATTTTTTTTAAGGGGGTTTGAAACTCAGCCTAGCTGGGAGGCTCAGCCCCACGCTCGGTTCCCTTTATTGAAATAAAATTTTGCAACGGGAGGACATAAAACCTGAACCATGTGTTATAGAAAAACAATTACAACAAAACCTGCAATTTTTTTTTTGTTTTTGTTTTGAGAATATATCATTATGTGAATTACTATAACACGCATATATAAATATAATACGTCGTAAACTAGTCATATGGTTTATATTCTTCTTAAGACCTCTGGTACCGGTCGTTTCTATTATTCCTTTATTTGGTCGTTTATATGGTTTACTAGAAACAGCACCCCGCGCGTTGCTGCAGGTTTCATAGTAATGAATTGACATTACATGAATGAGACAGACCAGTGGAATTATAAGAATATTGTGTATTCTTATTGACAATCACTCTTGGAACAAATATAAATGGTTATTGGAAACCTTTTACATATTAATAGTTCCTTTTTTCAATAAGCCATGGGTGTCATGCTCTAAAAGATTTAAGACACAATCCCTTTTTCTTTTTCTGTCACATGGGAAGAAATCACGCTCAGCAAATTAAATTTGGTCGCCAAAATATTAGCAGCTTGGAAGACTTGCTAGTCAGTAAGGCCATCAATTTTGTAATCTCACTTGCCAACTTTAGCTTCCAATTCAGCCACTTTCATTTCATCATTTGTCTACATGGCATAACCAAACAAAATGTCAAATAATTAGCATATGTTTCTTATCGTAGACATAATTCATTATTAGTTTAATGCAAAAACGGCCTACCTGAAAGGAAAACCAGCAGATGGTTATACCAATCCTACATAATGATGTCCCCATACACCGATGTTTCCCAAATGGCATCAACCACGTAAGATACACCAAATTATCCAAATGCAGGAATTATCATTTTTAATCTGTAAAACTGGATCTTTGAAAGCAAAGGGCTCTCATCAATATGAACATGAATAAATGTATATGAAATACCACCATGTAAATTAAGCAGCACAACATATTTTGTGTTTGCTACTCGCTTGTTGCTACATAGATTTATTGACTGGAGGATTAGAAACATGACTATTGCTTTCCAGTTGGCTGTTTTTGCATTAAACTAATAATGAATTATGTCTAAGATGAGAAACCAATGCAGTTGGTTTTATAGTATATATATTTAGTTTGTTAATAGATTTGTGTTTAACAGACACCCCTTCCTCTGTTCTCAGTTACATCCTTCTTATAGAAAGTTTGTTGAAATTGGTAAAACTCTGAAAGCTTCGGAATGATGATAGCCTATTAATATATAGTATACATATATAGCTTGTATGTAATTCAATCTAACCCCCCAATTTCTGTTAATAGATTGGTTTTATAGTATACAATTCTGCCCATAGAAGGTCATAGAACATGCATGTTTGTAAAGATAAGGATGCAGAAAGTTGTTGTATTTTTGGTGCTATATATCCCACTGAAGATAATCATTGCAATGGTTATGTAACTATATGACATCCGCATGCTAAATTGAAATGCATCCTTTACAAATCATACGACTGGCAAACAGATATATAGTTGTTAAATCAAATTTATATCCAATCAAACATAAACAGGTATCTGAAAAATAAGATATTACTGATGAAAAAAGTTTACCATCGGAGAAATCCCTACACTCTTTATTCAAACTATTATCCATTGAATCCAATCAAATAGTAGCCAATTGCAACAAAACCGCACTGAACAAAAATTAGACAGATTGGAAGCTTTCAGAGCCGATGACAACCAAAAAAAAACAAAACAAAACTTACCCCCAAAAAACTCTTCCTCTTTCCTGGTTAATACCACTATTACAAATGAGCATAAAGGATAAATAATTGAAAAGTCTACCACTATTACTCGTGAATTTTAAACTGTAGTTATTTTGTAATGACAAATTTTTACTTGTAGAATTCTTTGCTGTCTCAATTTCCTCATAAGAAAGGTCCATGTTCATGAATGACTACAAAAAATAATTCCCAAAGCATATGCACCCAAATAATTTAAAAACTTCAAAATTATCCAAGCAAAGAATCCAAAACTATCTAAAATATCAGGTACTGTACTGATATGCAGAAAGCACATGATGTTTGAAGCCAAGGTCAATGACATAAAAATGAAAAACAGAGGAATATAATTATATTACTTGACGTCGAAAGACAGGACAGGTGGCAAGAAGGAGAAGTTCCTAGTTCTGATCTCTTCTAGTATTCTGCTAATAGACCCTGCAAAAGAAACCAATTATTGTCCTATCCAAATGATATGCAAAATGATATCTTACTTTGTTAAATTGTAGGCAGAAAGTGGCAAAAGAAACCAATTCATACTATGATCGTCCTATCCAAATTGATATGCAAAATGATATCTGACTTTGTTAAATTGCAGGCACAAAAACAAACTCACATTATTTTGTCACTCCTTATACTAACAAAGTCAAAAGAAGATTGAGTATTTGGTCCTCTACTATATCGATCTCAGATTATAGGAAGTCCCAATCTATTACATACTGAAAAGCTAAAAACAGAGGTAGGAGATCAACAATATGGACCAAAAGAGAAAAACACCGACCTTGCAGACCAATTTCACAACAGATAAATCAGCTGCAGCAACAATAGTAGTAGCAGGTGAAACTTGCATACAAAATCAATCACAGTTTAACATAAACACACAGATGTGATATATCAATTCTCAGTTTTCTCTTGTGCAAACCGAGAAAGAAATGAAAAAATGCATGTATGTAAATATAATCGAAACCTTGGTCCCAGCATCCCCTAGCAATAATATCAAACTGAGAAATTCATTGCAACAGAGAAGTTAAAAAATTATTGCTAATACTCCCAATGAACTTTAGACCGTCGAGCACTGAAATCATTACTCATGTATGCTTTGTTTTCTTCATCTGTTCTTAACATTGAATTATCAGTTAAGTCATTACTCATGTATGCTTTGTTTTATCAGAGAAGTTAAACTGCATATATACTGATATCATATACTGAATGGATATATTCATGGTCTGTCTCCTATGATGGTTGGTGGCTCCCAATGAATAATACCCATGTCTGCTTTGTTTTATCAGAGACGGTAAACTGCATATATACTGATATCATATACTGAATGGATATATTCATGGTCTGTCTCCTATGATGGCTGGCGGCTCCCAATGAATAATACTCAGTAGCTTTACATGTTTGACCTTGATATCAGTATATGTTTGTTGCTTGGTTCTTTCTTTTCACAATATTTATGGTTGAGTGTGCAGTCGTTCTTATGCTTAATGATTTAAATCTGCTCTAATTTTGATATGTACCTTTTTCAAAAGAAACACAAACTGATTCGCCCTCCTTTTTTTCTCACCGGAAAAGGAAACCCCATAAAGCAATTACATCACACTACTAATCAGATAAATTTAAAAAAAAAAAAAATCTTCCAAATTCCAATCTTTTTTTCCTATTCAAACTACTTGCTTATTGATCTACAAAGCTTATTCAAACCTGACCTAAGTTAAAACAAAAGATGCAAGCTTATCAAACACCCAACTCAAACAAAAAATACAGAAGAAAATAATTCATGAAACTTACCATTAAGCACTCACTCTCCCTCCTGTTGCTGCAAATACATTCACAAATCACAAATCAATTCAAAACAAACATAAACCACAAAAAAAAAAACAAAAAACAAAAAACAAAAAACAAAAATCAATTCCACAATCAAATTCTCAGATACTCAAAAGCCAACCGGGATTATAGCTCTCCCACTTAGAGTAGATAAAGATTCTCACCACCTCCAAACTTGAAAAAAAGAATACAACAATAGATAACTCACCTTAAGGAACTTCTAATAACCCGCTTTGGAGTCGAGTCTTCCTTGGTGAAGAACCACTGAGCAACAGTCCCACTAATCACATACACCTGAGCTACCACCATAACCGTCAGGGACCACAACGTTGTCAAAATTGCCAATCCATAAACAAAGTTCTAGGAAAGAGTATCAGACCTGCAGCTCTCCTGCTTTCTTCAACGTAATTCCACACTTCGTCTTCCCTCTCGTTGTTTGATGACAAACCCAATTTCATAACCGCAAACTCCTGCATCACCAAAACCCCAAATCAGTCACACGCAAGGAACAAATAAACCCTAAATCGAACGAAAACAAACACGATGATGACATGCAGAACCTATTCTCCACAACTCTCTCCCTCTCTTTCACTCTATCAACGACAGAACACAAAGCTCAGCGGGGAACGAAGAGAGAGAGAAAAGATCGCCAGCTCAATCGAAACTAACCTCTGCACTCTTCTCTCTCTGTCAATTAACAACCGAAACTGAAAGATGAAAGCAGTGCAACTGGCTCAATCTCGATCAAGAGATTTGAGAGAGCGAGGGCTTTATACCTAGGTCGGAAAAAGAAGGGAAAAAGGGTCATTTAACAGTATCGGCTCGGCTGGAGCCGTCACTGTTCATAAGTCGATGAACAGTGCCTTGACAAATAGTATATAGTAAACTAGTAAGAGTGCCCGCGCTTTGCTGCGGGATGTGAATTGTAACAATTATTCTTTTCCTATTTCGTAGGTTTAAAAAGGAGATGATGTTATCAGTGGAATTCAAAAAAGAGGCTATCTGAGTTTGAAGTCTACTTTGTTACAGTTGCTGCTGGAACATTTTTTGAAAAATAGTTGGTTTAGTTGTTCCAGGTGTACATACAGAAAACGTGTTAGTCCAATACAAAAAATTGCTTGCTGTAGTTCTATCTGTACAAAAACTGCAAAGAGTTGCTTGGCTTATCAGGTCTTGGCAGCTTGCTCCAAAGAGTTGCTTGGCTTGTTTTGCTAGCAGTTTCAGTGTAGCTTCATTGTTTGGGTCCTCTGCAAATCAAGTCAATTCAAAACCACAAACCAAGATTCCTCCACATATAATCAAAAACTGACAAACACACTCACCTTTTTTCAAAGTATAACCCAACCAATGCCAAAGATGCAAGAAAAACCTGCATCAGAAGTGAATGACAAAATCTAAATCATAGAAGATCGTGGGATTTGTTGTTGTTAATAATCTATATCTATGTAGTTAAGTATATAGCTTTTATCAGAAACTGAATGACTTTATGATTGCTTAAATCACAAACTGAAGGATTAATGACTGTTGATCTCACCTTTTAACTATATATTTAAGCTGATTACTTCTTTGTCAAATAAATTTCCAATGTTGACTCAACAGAACTGGAAAAGGCAACAAAATACATGCTGCTTTTGCTCCCGAAGCCTGTCTCGTAAACTTGATCATAATCTCCAACCAGTCCTATATCCACCAGTAAAAGCACATTAAGTTGATTTATTAAATCAGAAATGTAATTGATTTACTACAAAAGGGTGACCATCAGAGTTTCTACAGCTTCCCAAGCTTATAAACAATGGAGATCACTTAGACCTTTCATAGAAAATAAGGATCCAAGTTGGCTAATCATAAATTGTAAATATCTACTACATAGACGATGTCCAAGTATAATGCAGTCTTCACCCCTGACAAAGAGTAATGTATCTGGTTAACTGACTATCAAATCAAAGGTTTCTCAAGTTCAATGCAGAAATAAAAATAAAAAATAAAAAAAACATCATGGGATTTGATAGTGAAGTACCTTTTGTTTTTGTGCCAGGTTGGATTGTGTTGCAAGTTGCAACTGATAGTTGGACATTGTGAAAAGAAAGAGTGAGTATGAAGGTCTTGAGGTTAAGTTTCGGGCTTTGGAAGGCAAAAAGCTTGCGGTGGAAGAAGAGATTAGGGCATTGAAGAAAGGAAGTGATGAAATTTGGGAGCAAATTAAAGGTGCTGGAGATGAGAAGAAGAAATTGGAAACAAACTACACTCACTCACTTTTAGAAGTAAGTGAGAATAAGTAAATCATTAGGAATTTCAACCCAAGATGAAATTAGAGAGCAAATTAATGGTGCTGGACAATATTCATTATGATGAAATTAGGGAGCAAATTAAGGTCTTCTCATGTTGTTTGTTAGAAAAAGTCTAAACTCATGCAAAATTTGATATCTTTTAATGTTAGACTAAATATTAGTACATTAGTCTAGCTAGTAACATAACCGGTGAAACATGAAGTAAAAGAACATGCCGTCTATCTGAGCAGAATGGCTACATCAAGTTTTGTCCAATTGAAATAAAATCATGACAGAAAAGGTGGAAGAAAAAAAGTTTTATCAGCTCTAATGCAAGAGAACTATTAACCCAATGAAGAAACCAGTGTATCCACGCCTCAATATATACAGCTAACTGTTTAATAAGAGGATTTTAAAAATCTTCTAAATGTTTTGAAAACAATAGCTCCTCGATAAAAAGAGCTAGTGTCCCTCACTGATTACTATTTATTCCTACGTAGCACAGAAATAACAAAATGGAATATGTGATAGTCCATACTGTAATTGCTAATCTCCTATGCTCCCCCTGATCTTACTATCCCCATTTATAAGGCAAAAAAAGTTTAGTCACCACAAATAACCTGTGATTTCTTTAATTTTGTTCAAGTGTCTCAATATCAGTAGAAATGCGACTCTTTCGTCATTCAAATACGTCCCCATCACCAAACCACAGAAATCCATACTCCAACAATAAGCAAATTTAAGATGAAGTCTGGCATATATAATTGATTGAGTTTTGATTACGAAAACAAAATTTTAGAAATCTGTGATAATTGATTGAGAATCTCCTATGCTCCCCCTGAGCTTACTATCCCCATTTATAAGGCAAAAAAAGTTTAGTCACCACAAATAACCTACGATTTTTTTTCAAATAGTTCCCCATTACCAAATCACAGAAATCCATACTCCAACAATAAGCCACTTTACAGATGAAGTCTGGCATATACAATTGATTGAGTTTTGATTGCACTTTGTCTATGTAGTATAAGCCAATCAACTGCAATATAAAGCCATTGATTAACTTATACTACACAGATGAAGTTACAGTCAAAAACTAATTCATCCAAGAGTACGTATCCTTCTGCTCATTATCTCCACTGATTTCAGCTGGGAAAGCATAGCAACAAAACATGTTCAATCGAAGCTAAAAACAGTAACTAAACAAAAGCTGTTAATTATATTTGCATCAACATAGAAGGCTAGTCAATGAAAACAAACAGCAAATAGCAACATGCAAACATATACGGCTTCTCAATTTTCTTCAAGTAACTTCAAACTCATACGCAAATTCAACCAATTTCAGAAACCAAAACAGATGAAAGATAATCTAAGAAAGAATTTGACCTGCAGCTGTCCTGCTCTCCTCAATAAAACTCCAAAACTCACCCTCCTTCTCCTTGTTAATGACAAACCCAATATGATAATCGCAAACCCCTACATCATCAAAAACATCATACAACGTTCGATCACTAAAAATATCTATCATGAAAAAAGAAATCCTACAGCCACACAAATCCAGACTTGTCCATTTTCTATAAATCAACAGAACAGAGAAGAAAAAAAAGTTTATGATTCAGACCTCTTTCGTCCTAACTTAACCGTCATTAAACTGAACCTTCACTCTAATCACTGGAATAACCTCCAGCTTCCAAAGAGAATTTATCCTTATAGTATTGATCTGCAAAAACCAAAAGCATCATTAAGGCTGAGTAGTTTGCAAGCTTCACTTCATCCAAATACAAAGACTGCAAACTTGATATCTAAATTAGATAAGACATTGATCTCTAAATCAGTAATAACACATGAATATGTTAGGCTTCCAAATATTGAATAATCACCAAACTTATGTATTGCAGGTTCTTCTCTAAGTCAATTCTTCTACATAAATCAGTTGCCAAAAACAGAGTTTTTAGCACAGAAGTAAGTAGTCCATGATTACTATTTGCTATCAGTTAATAATCACTGTCATAATAATATTCAAAGAGTGGAAATACTATACAAATTGATTCCAAAGTCAAAAACTATACATAAGTATGTAACTTTCTGCAAGAAATTACAAACCTTTACAACAATATCAATGAAAAAGTGCAGCTGCCTTGAAGAATTGATATGTACAATACCAATTTACACATCTGCTTTCGAGTAACCATATATGCTTTTAGTCCAAAAATTCATCTAACAAATCTCTACACAAATCCGTGATCCTCATACTTCATGGTCACTAACCATATTTGTTATTCTTGATGTAAGTTATAAAAAAAATAATGGTATATACTACATCTTAAGGTTTTCTTTCTTGAGTTCAACCATTTTTCATCAAGAATAACATTAGACAGCCATGGTATTTGTACACAAATTACATACTTCTGTTAAACATCTTTTCCGCCAACTGTCTTCTACAACTAATCCATATACTCTAGTCCATAATCTCTTTTAGATTGGTAAGAAATTAAGAAAAAGAAAAGAAAATCCATATTTTTTAGGAGAAATTTCTATATACAGAGACTACCAAACTCTATATACCAACATTATTAAAAGAAAGCAGTTGCCAAACAATTCTTGACATAAATAGTGTGCAAATTGCTCTAAAGTTCCGAAAAATGAAGGCAACCAAAAAATGCGTCTGGTTATATTACTGTTTTATTCAAATAAATTTATGAACTTTAGAAAGAGGTAACTAAAATTGCTCTAAAGTTCCAAAAAATGAAGGCAACCAAAACAATAACTGCCCATCATCTTTGAAAACAAAAATACAAAAATGCAGGCATGCTTTCATACAGAGTCGAGAATTATCATATAATAAACTAAAATGTCCTTTTATCTTCAATATAAGAACAATTCATGGTATCACTACTGCTCATGAATTACAGTAAATAACCAAGCAACAAACACATACTGATATCAAGGTCAAACATGTAAAGCTACTGGGTATTATTCATTGGGAGCCACCAACCATCATAGGAGACAGACCATGAATATATCCATTCAGTATATATGCAGTTTAACTTGTCTGATAAAACAAAGTATACATGAGTAATGATTTAACTGATAATTCAATGTTAAGAACAGATGAAGAAGACAAACCATACATGAGTAATGATTTCAGTGCTTGACAGTCTAAAGTTCATTGGGAGTATTAGCAATAATTTGTTAACTTCTCTGTTGCAATGAATTTCTCAGTTTGATATTATTGCTAGGGGATGTGAAACCTACATACAAAACCAATCACAGTTTAACATTAAATAGGAACAATTTACAATTACAATAGACAAAATTGAGAGAGGAGAATTAAGGAACCTTGAAAGTAGAAGCAATCTATGTCTCCAAGCATGAACAATAACTCTGGAATTGGATGTTTAAAGCCACACCGCAAACACCAGAAACAGCAGCTCTCCTGCCTTTCTCAACACACCTCCACCTCAAGGTTAAGCCAATAACCCAGAAACCCCTGCATCACCAAAACCCCAAATCAAAATTCTTTCAAAAAGAATCACAAATTCTTTCATTCTCCGTGTTTCTTGATTATTACTATAATCAGAGAACACAAAAACACACACGGAGAACATGCAGAACATATTCTCTGGAATTCTCTCCCTCCCTTTCACTCTATCAACAACAGAAACACAAAGCTCGGCCAAGAACAAAGAGGAAAAAAGAAAACATCGTGTCTCTCAGCTTGAGAAAACAGATTACGTGAAACCCAAAATTTAACTCATCACCAAAACCCACTCTTTCAACACCAATCAAATTTGACGAACTGTAAATCCAAAAAACACCCAACAAAGAAACCCTAAATCGAAGAAACACAGACGCAATCATGACATGCAACATCAGAACTGAAATTATCCGCAAATCGGTTGCAAGTAATGTTGCCAAAAATCCTCAAATGCAAATAAAAGACCGATTGCACAATCCTCAACAGTATCTACCTCTCAGTGGAGTGAAGTATCGTAGACACGATAACACTGAGCAGCACCCAGCTGTCGAAGCAAGAAACAACACACACTGAGCAACAACCTAGCTGTCGAAGAAAAAATGAATTCCCTTCACTCTCTCTCTCTCTCTCTCTCTCTATCTCCCGCAACAGAGATGAAGAAGGGACAAAATAGTCTTTTCAGCCACAACCGGCTCGGCTTGCGCCGGAACTGTTCATAAGCCGATGAACAGTGCGTTGAGAATTAGTATATAGTAAATATTCTGTTATACCACAGTTGCAGCCAGAAGTTAATGCATGGCCAATGGTACGTCGTAAGGTACTTCCAACAATCACCACCCCGCATGACTACACATTTCCATGTCTGTTTGTGTTTTTTTAATTTTCGGGAAATAATCGGGGACGTCGACCCAGTCTGGAATAGAAAGCTAGCTAGCTAGAGCATAGAATGAAGTTGCATGTCCAGAAACTTCCTGTTCCATGACTACAAAAGGCCAACTCAGAAATACTGCTTCACTCATCATCAACAATATAATTATTTGATACCAATACTCCCTTTAGTTACATTCCACAAACAACCCAGTGCTGCATGCATGCTATGTCAATCATGGCCTTGCAATTCCCATTGGCGGCAGTCCTACTCCTATTATCGGCGGCCAGTACTACGAAAACAACGTTGTTTAGAAGAAAAACGATCTTTCTCTGCTCCGCCCTCTTTCGTCTTTCAGTTCTTTAACCCCATGACTCCATCTCGATCCGACTCCAATGAATACCCAGTTTTCCTCCTCTCTCCATCACCTCCTTGAGCTATTTTCCTCTCTAGATCTGCCAAATTCGCAGCAGAATACACATCCGAACTAAATGCGCTGATTTAGGTCAACGTACTCCGTCGAGTTTATCAGGAGATCTACCAACCAATTGTTCATCTCAAGGTCCAAAACCTAATCTAATACATTTCACCTCACCCACCTGCAGCCCCAAAACAGCTGCAACGATCCCGAGTTCACCTATCTTTTCAAGGTATCATCCTCATGCTTTTACTTCTAAAGTTCTAATATATGCTATTCTTTTTACAGTTCGCCTTAACAAATTGCTGGGATTTGTAGCTCAAAATAGATATTGCTGCTCTTCATCAACTGGATTTTACTATTTTTACCTCCTGATTTGTTTCGGTCACTGTAATTTTGTAGTTGAAATGTCAGAGCTGTGGAGAGCTGACTCAGAAGGAATCTGCTTTGAGCTTGAGCGAGTATGTTCCTCTTCCGGTGGGCAAGGGAACCAATAATCTCATTCAGAGGGTAAACCCTGTGATTTCGGTGCTTTAGTTAATGAATGTTTTTTTTTTTTGGTGAATAGTATTTGGGAGGGGGGGAGGCAGGTCCCCTCAGACCAGGAATTTTATGATCGACCGTTTGCCCCGATTACCCGAGGCAGGCCTTGGCAGGAGCCCAACTAACATCTGGGCCCCGAACCAGTTACAATTGGTAGTAGACAGATCCTGCAACGTCCCAAAGCCCACACTACCACACTGAAGTGGTCAGGTGGTAGGACCCGCAGACATCCGCAATCAAGCCTCTAAATGACTTAGACACCCTTGAATTTAGCACGTTTCACCAGCGTTCACATGGGCCCCGCAAGACCCCGGCACTCAGCAACCTACCCACAAGGGATAAATTGACAACTGTAGGGCTCGAACCTTGGATGGGGGTGCCAACCAAGGCAAGAGCCTTGCTTTTGCCAATCCTGCCAACACTTTAGTTAATGGATGTTTGTTGATGAGGAAATTGATGCAAATGAAATCCTCAACAGGTCTATGTTCTTCTGATCAATTGTTCATTGCATGGTCTTCTGTTCTTAAATTCTTGCTGGGTTGAGCACAGACCATGTTAATTAATTAGCTTTGATGGACCATGGCTTTTTAGTTAAAGCGGATACCATCTTAAATGCTTACTTTTGTTTGTTTCATTCTGGACAATATCATGATTTAGTGGCACCTCGATCCATTGGTACAACCTTGAGGACTTCAACTTCTGTGCCACCGTTGGACCCTCCTAGCAGTAAATACTATTCTTCTGATGTTATTTATATATTTATTTAAGGACTGTCACTGCTATATAGCTGTATTTTTGGATTCTAATAATGGTTTTCGAGCTTTTGAATTAGCCTCATCAAAAAGCCCGCGGATCAAGTGGGCCGATGGAGGCCCGCCGGCCCTGAGGGCTAAAAGTTCGGTCCGGCCCGTTAAAAAGCCCGCCTCAGTGAGTAGTGGGCTGGCCCGCCAAAAGCCGACAAAAACCCGACCCAGCCCGTAAAAGCCCGTAAAATATTATATAAATATATATATATATGTGTGTGTGTGTGTGTTTATATATATATATATATATATATATCTATATGTGTATATATATGTGTGTGTGTGTGTGTTTATATATATATATATATATATATGTACATACACATATAGATATATATATATATATATATATATGTGTGTGTGTGTGTGTTATATATATGTGTGTGTGTGTGTGTGGGCGTGTGTTTATAAACATATCTATGGAAGCTTGTAGAATCAGTGAGAAAAAATGGCTAGTTGGGCCTTCTGTTACTATCTTCTTCTTCTCCTTGAGCTTGCTATTCTTTTTTGCAATATGTGAAGCTTCCAAATGTATATATATAGAAAAGATATATATGCATTACTGCATAATAAATAAATATATATATGTGTGTGTGTGTGTGTGTGTGTTTATATATATATATGTGTGTGTGTGTGTGTGTGTGTGTGTGTGTGTGTGTGTGTGTATATATACACAGATCCTATCCAGAGCGGAGCTCCGCTTTGAAATTAACTTGTGAACTTCGAGTTTTTGGTCACTTTTCTGTCGGATATCCATATCTCGACCCTTCAGTTTTTAGGTACTAGTGTATAGATTATCTCTGCAAATTTTAAGCCAAATTGATGATCTTTAAGGTATCTAACTCGCTTAAACCAATGGACGGACTGAATCTGTCAATCTGAACCATACTAGCTTTAAGGCACTTGTCAATGTCTTAACGATCATCATTTTGGCTGAAAATTTGCAGAGACAATTTATACACTAGTACCTAAAAACTGAACGGTCGAGATGTGGATATGCCACCGAAAAGTGACCAAAAACTCAAACTTCACACATTAATTTTCAAAGCGGAGCTCCGCTCTGGATAGGATCTGTATATATATATATATATCTGTGTGTGTGTGTGTGTGTGGAAGTTCTTACACTTCCATATAGAATATGTACATATATATATATATATATTCTACATATCGGTTGAACAATTCGATCGGATTCGAAAATATGGTGAAATTAGCTAAATTTTTTACCACACTCATAATTTATTGTAATAATCTTATCCAACGGTTGGTTTTTCCATTTTCTTTGAATTGATAGAGGTTTCCCTTTAGAGTGTATGATATATAAATATAGGTTTATAAGAGTAACTAAGTTTGACCTAGTTGATCGAATTCGAAACGAGAACTAAATTGGCTGGATTTTCTACAACCACCATAAAACATTACAATCTCTCCATCGAGCGGTTGGTTTTTCTGAATTCATTTTCCACTTCATGGTTGCTTTAGAATGAACCTAAACAATTTAAATGCAATGTATAAGTCATACAACTTTAGGAGGAAAATAGGTATAGGCCAATGTGTTTGTAATTAAAATTAATTTTGTTTATCTTATGTCCACGCACATCCATCGATGAAATATATACAAACGTGATGTGAAAAAATAAGCACGTTTCACGGTTGTCACGCCATCGGTCAACCAAGAAAACATATAAGTGACTACGGTTGACCAATCCGATCGGGTTCAAAACTATGGTGAAATTGACTAAATTTTTAACCACACGCACAATTTATTGTAATAATCACATCCAACGATCGATATTCCCATTTTCTTTGAATTGATAGAGGTTGCCCTTTGGAGTGTATGATATATAAATATAGGTTTATAAGAGTAACTAAGTTTGACCTAGTTGATCGAATTCGAAACGAGAACCAAATTAGGGGGCTGGATTTCCTACAACCACCATAAAACATTACAATCTCTCCATCGAGCGGTTGGTTTCTCTGAATTCATTTTCCACTTCATGGTTGCTTTAGAATGAACCTAAACAATTTAAATGCAATGTATAAGTCATACAACTTTAGGAGGAAAATAGGTATAGGCCAATGTGTTTGTAATTAAAATTAATTTTGTTTATCTTATGTTCACGCACATCCATCGATGGAATATATACAAAAGTGATGTGAAAAAATAAGCACGTTTCGTGGTTGTTACGCCATTGGTCAACCAGGAAAACATATAAGTGACTACGGTTGACCAATCCGATCGGGTTCAAAACTATGGTGAAATTGACTAAATTTTTAACCACACGCACAATTTATTGTAATAATCACATCCAACGATCGGCTTTCCCATTTTCTTTGAATTTATAGAGGTTGCTCTTTAGAGTGTATGTATGATAATATGATATATAAATATAGATTTATAAAAAAATTATGTAAAATACTAAAATTATATATATGTTTTTAGAATGATATATCCTATCGTTGGATTTGGAAAGGGAATCCAATCCTAGAATTCTAATTTCCTACCGTTGGATTTGGAAAGTAAAGACCAGCTGTCTCACACCAGCCCAAGTGCCCAACCCTGCAACCCACTAGGTCACTCCCAATTGACCTAAAATCAAAATCCTATTTCGTCATTCATGACTTTTCTCTCTAGACTCAGCCGCTATCTCCAACTCTCCATTGCCTCCATTCTCTCTCGACCACGGCCTCTTGTCTCAGATCGACTCTGATCGAGGTTGCCTCCAGCTCCAAGCTCCATCCCTCATCCTCTTCTCTCAGATCGACCATGGCCTCTTCCTCTTGTCTCAGATCGAGGTTGCCTCCAGCTCCAAGCTCCATCCATCATCCTCTTCTCTCAGATCAACCACGGCCTCTTCCTCTTCTCCAGATCGAGGTTGCCTCTATTCTGCATGCACCGCCTTTCTTCTCTGCACTTACGATTTCCGCATCCGATCAATTTCGTCTCCGATTTCGGGTTATACGGTTCTACCAGGTCATTTTCGTCTCCCCTCAGTTTTAATTATTATTAGCTCCGGTTGTTCTGGTTTGGTTTGAATTAATGAAATCCAACCCTAGTCGTTGTAAAATAAAGATGAAGCTGAAAATGAATCTGATAATGATTCTGAAAATGAGTCCCATGAACAGGTATATTGTTTTGGTTACTTCATTGCTTCTATTTTTTAATTTTCAGTTTAGCAAAACATGTTTTCTGGTTTTTTAATTCTTTATTTAAATGGGTAGGTACCAAGATCAGTTGAATCCCATGAGTTATCAACCAATATGCAGCCTTAAATTTTCTAGGTCAGTATGTTGCAGTTTGCAGACTTGCAGTTTATGTGGAAAATAGTAATTGGATCCTTAACAATTCTTAGATGCTTTTACATACAAACTTTATCTGAACTCTGAAGTTAGAATATAGTTGGTAGTTTTAAAGCTTGAATTGGTTCATTTGAAACTTTGAGTTGCTTGCTTTTACTAAAACTTGTAGATTAGATATTTGTAATAAGCATGTTCAACTTTATGTCCAAGTAGAAATAAAACTGGAGTTTTGGTTATTCTGTGGAGTCCGTGCATTACAAATAAGTGGCTCATTTCAAGAATTTTTTGCAGGGCTGTACCAATTATGCAGGGCTGCAGGCAGATTCTAAGTGTTAGCGTCAATGATACCAAGTCTGTATGGAAGACAATATGCCTAATTAGATAAACTCATAGAAATTGTATTAATAATTTGCTTTCGTTCTAAGTTGTAAATTGGGACACTTTGTATTCTGTCTTTTTATTTCAATACATTAAAACGGGCGTGGAGATGAGCCTCCTAGTTTGCCTAGGTTCCAAACCCCTTAAAACTTTAAAAGGAAAAAAATAGCATCCTTAATATGACCTGAGATGATCTAGAAGCAAGATATCTGATATCCATTTTAACCCAAGACCTTATCAATTAGTTGAATGAGGTTGAGTAAAATTAGTTGTTGTGGACGAGGCTAAATATTGCACAATAAAATGGTTTGTCTCTGATAGCAGTGGTTCTGAGACTCACATTATAGAAAAGCCCGGCCCGGCCCAAAAAAAGGTGGGCTACCCGGCCCGGCCCGAAAAAGCCCGCAAGGCCCTCCTTATAAGGATGGGCTTGGATCTTATGATTTATAATGAAGCCCGGCCCGTCACTATTTAAAAATGTAATTAGGCCCGGCCCGGCCCGAGTCCGAGCCCGCTATGAATGGGCCGGGCCGGACCCGGCCCGTTAACGAGGCCTATTTTGAACAAACACTAGCCTGCCATGTAAGGAGTAAGGAGTCCAATCTCTTGCTTATAAGATATCTACATCCTTTTAAATTGAGTGGCAGGCACTGGCCTATTAAACTGTTCCCTTCTCCTTTTTGGTATTTTTGTTCAATTTATGTCTTTACACGTACTCACAGATAAAACAATGTTGTGCTATTTTTTCTCTTAATAGCCTTCAAATAAGAACTCTTACACTTTCAGTAGGTTCGTTACTGTATATTAAATTCTTTGGCATTCCCATGTGGACCAAGACAAGGTAGAAGGTTCTAAGTTATTTTTGCAAAGGTTAATGTGTCAATAACTATGTCAGCACTCCTAGCTTTCCCTCGCTTTTATGGTGCTTGGGCTTGTACTCGATGGAACAATGACATTCTGTGATTCAGCTTTTCAATCTTCTGCTCATTTGCAGGGACAATAACAACTTACATACCTTCCGGAGGTCCATTTGTTAGAATGGATAGTCCTGTTTATCCTCATTATGTGGTTTCTCCAAACTATGATTCCCTTCCTGGAAAGGTTTGAGCCCCAAATTAAAAAGCCATGTATAGCCATCATTGCTTATATAAATAATTAAATATACAGTATAAAAATGTAGCTTTCAGGTTTTTTTTCTTCTAATTACTTTGTCAACACTGTTTTTGAAATAGCTTATTGCTTGGGCACCAACAAGAGAAAAAGCAATTGATTGGATGAAAAGAGTTCTTAATGACACTATTATAACAGGTAATGTTGAAGTCCAATGTAGAAATAATTCATTTTTATATACTTTATGTTGGTATGTACACTTTCTATGAAAAGAAAATTTGTGTGAGCCAATTGTATTTAGAACCAAATCGACGAGTTTTGCTGTTGGTTTTTTATTTCTTATATTTTAATTAGCACTTTTGTTTACCGTCACCGTATAGCATGCTTTCCTAAAATTAGTGAATCACTGTCAATCTAACATGCTTTCCTATGGCAGTGTCAGTTTGCATGATTCATTTACAACTTTGATCAGTTCTACTTACTGATACCTGTAACTGTAGTTGCTTTGAACCAGAAATTTTACTAGCAGCAGCCAATACTGTGTCTGATTTTTTTTTTCTTGGTTAGTCTATCTAATATTTCCTTTTTTGGAAGATAGACAAATGAATTGCATATGGAGTATATATTGCTCTTTCTTGTGTTCAAGTTTCACTTTCACAAACTCAAGTTAATTAGTACCTACTTCTCTGTATTCAAAGCTTCTCTTGACAGACTGATAAGCAATATGTTTACTGTCAATTCATATAAATCTTACAAAATATGTTTTTTCATCTATTTCCAGATACAATGGGTAGCAATTTGATATAGACTTACTTATCTTTTGCTGTCATTGAGTTATTTTCTACTGATCAATTCATACTTTGTTAATAGTTCAGTCTCTTCAGTTTAATGACTGATAGGTACATGTAATGAACAATGTAGGTCTACTTCTATTGGTTCTAAGTCCCTTAAGGAGGAGAATACACTTTGTAAGCCTTGGGCCGGAAAGTGTTGCTATATGAAAAGTTTTAAGAAGAGCTTGGAAGGCATCATCAGCTCTTAGGTATGTGGTGTTCTGTTTGTAATGGTCTCATGTTATGATACAGTTAAATGGTTTCATGTTATCATACTTTGTTTAAGAGTACTAGTATTAATCTAATGATCATTTTCTAGTTTTTCTCATTATTATCTCAGTGAACATAGCTTGTGCCACATATGCCGTTAATGCTAAAGTAGCACTATGCTGCATGTATCTTTTGATATGTTAAATTCGAATTATTCACTCATTGACCTGTTTACTGACTCTCTTTGTTCTTATTTCAATTTCACAGAGAATAACATCATGGTTTCCCTTGTCCAAAATTAAGCAGAATTCTTCAGTCGCTGGAAATGCAGCAATTTTTCTTTCTCCAAGTCTTCAACCAAATGCCACTGGGAATGAAAGGAACTAGAAAAGGCAACCGCGCGATGCAGCGGGAATTGGATTTGTTAGTTGTTAACAATTTTTTATGTAGTGCTTAGTTGTTAAACAATTCTTTTTGTAATTCTAATAAAAAATGTAATAGATCATAGTTACATAAGTTTGAGAAATACAATTTTAGATTGTGGCTGAAGCAAATTATGGCCGATTCATAAACTAAGTCTCTATAATGCAAGTTTTAATAAGCTGCTTGAACAGATTATACATTTGCGAGAACTACAATTACAAAAATATGATTAGCGAAACTCTTCCATTTTTAAGATTAAAAAAAAAAAAAAAAAACTTACTTTAGGTATCATTTGTAGAAATTTACAAATACAAAACAGAATTGTTCTCCTATAAAAAAAAATGAAAAAATATGGCAACATAAAAAAAAATAAAACAAAAGACATTGTAATTTTAGTTGGGGGCAAAACCGTCATTTCACTGTTACATGAACAGTGAATAGTGATGAACAGTAGTTTGTTAGGAGGCGGAAGGGAGGAAGATTGGGGGAAAAAAGGGCTGTGGCAGAGTCGTAAAAAAATTCAAATGAGGGTAAAATTGTCTTTTTAATAATGAACAGTGATAATGGCAATTTTCCATAAATTTGAGGGGTAAAATGGACTGTTCACTGTGCTTAGCACAGTGTAACAGTGTATTCATGCTTTATATATGTATAATAAGCCGGGGATTCTTAATGAAAATTCGAGTGGGAATCATCCTTTACAGAAGGATTTGGCTGTTTCTCAGCCGTTGGCATCAGACCTACTAAAACGATGTTTGTTTTTTTTTTTGATTTGTCAATCACACGTTGTCCTCAGAGGCTTCCTAGGCCCAGAGACTAATCCGTACTCGGGGGATCTTGTCAGAACGCTTCATCCCTCCTGGCCACCAAGAATATATTGGGATTTAACTCCAATAAGCGTTGGCAGGATTCGAACCCGGGTGTGGGGGTTCCACACCTGGAGGCTCTTACCAAGTCGACCACCTGTGGTGGTTACTACGATACTTGACTTTTGTATAAGAGCTTCATTCCTTTTGTAAGATTCATGAGAAAAATTAAAATGTAACATTCCCTTTTAAATATACTTAATTTATTGGGTTTTTGTTCATTTACCTCAATTCTAGAGATTTAATTTTGGGTTATTATCACAAATGGTACCTGAACTATACCTCAATTTTATTGATGGTACTTGAACTTCAATTTTGATCACAATCAGTACCCGAACTTTTCGATTTCATTATAAATGGTACCTAGAACCACCTCCGGTCACTATTCCTACTAAAAACGGCATGGGAGGCGATCATATTGATGATTTTTGATGATTTCAAGGGTTGTGATCATATATAGTGATGATTTTTTAGTAATATACTTGCCTTGAACTTGTTTTTTTGTTTTTAATTTTTTTAGATTTGGGTTTTTTGGCCGAATAGTGACCGAAGGTGGCCTTAGGTACCATTTAAAATGAAATCGAAAAGTTCGGGTACTGGTTGTGATCAAAATTGAAGTTCAGGTACCATCGATAAAATAGAGGAAAAATTCAGGTACCATTTGTGATAATAACCCTTTAATTTTTTTCTCACTTACCTCATTAAGTGTTTTTTAATTCTCCCTTACCCCATAAAGACTCTAATAAGGTCTTTCCTAATACCCCATTAAGTTTTTTGTTTTTTGTTTTTTTGAAACTATTTTACCCTCACCCCTTTGTTACATAGAAAGAGAGAGAGAGAGAGAGAATGAGAGAGAGAGAAGCCATAGGGACTTCGCGGGAGTCCGGCCAACGATCGCTGGATTCTTGCCATCAGTCGCGGGAATCCGGTCACCTGCTGTCGCCCACCGGACTTCTTTGAAAATCTCACTGGAGGTCCTTAAAGATGTCGTCCAAGATCTCATAAGTCGCCGGAAAGGTTTATTGCTTCCAAATATACCTATATTGCCCCCTAATAAACCTCTATTATGGGGCAATAAAGGTTTATAAAATCTCGCCGGAAGTCCCCAAAGAGGTTGTTGGAGATCTCATATGGGGTCAGAGAGGTTTATTGCCCCCCTCGCCCCCAATAAACTTGTATTGCCCCCAATAAACCTTTGTTGCCCCCAGTAGATATTTCGGCTTCCAGAATGAGAACTAATTTCCCTAAAATTAGACAAATAAAACTTTGATTAAGAAAAAAAATGAGGAGATTACATCAATTCAAAACATTTATTACCCCCCAATAGACGCCTATTTCCTCCCAATAGAACATCTTTTTTTTTTTCATTTTTCTTTCCTTCTAGGCCTTCTGCCTCTATTTTACCAAAAAAAGAAAGAAAGCAAGAGGGTTGCAGCTCAGTCACATAATAGATAATTAAAGGGAAAAAAAAAAGTAGCCATCAGTTGGTCAAAAGTCAAAACCATAAGAATCTTCTTTCTAAAAAAAAAAAAAAAACAGCCATCAGTCGCTCTGGTTTTGATTTCATGATCGGCAAAGCCCAAGCAACCGGCGATCCTACCGGTTCCGATTGTGGCAAGATAGTGAGGCGAGAAGCTGAATCTTGAAGCGGAAAACAACGTCAATGCAGAGGGAGAAAAAGTCGGCAAAGTCGTGGTGACGAGAGAGCAGGACGGAACCGGAATCAGAGATGCAATGGATAGCGGCGAAAACTGACCCAATTCGTTGGGGTTTCTGCCCACAGTGGCCTGGGCCTGGGCGAGCCAGTAGCGTTGAGGCTTTACAGGGGGAGAGAGACCAGATCGGGGAGAGAGGGAAGCATGCATGTAATTAACTAATTAAATCAAGGGCAGCAAAACTATCATTTTGCTTTAAACAGGGTAAGTGGGATAACTTTGGCCAATTTTGGTGTTTTGAATCAAGGACCCTAATTTATTTTTGCAGAGCTTTTATTTGCATGCCAATTTTTTTTTTATTCATAAATAACACTTGGCAAATAACTAGTGATGATGGCACAATGCTGCTGTCGCAGATGGTGGCGTCACTAATGTCGTCGTCAATGCTCTTTTGCGACGGCGTGATGCCGTGGCTAATGCAATTTTTTTTGTAGTGAACAGCTGCTGCTCAAGCCCTGCCTGGTTGCTCTAATAAGTGCAGCGATCTCATAATTCTATGTCCATTTGGCAAGAAGAAGGATTGTTACCTGCGAGAAGAATTCTTTATCAATTGTAGCCATACACCCAACCATCAAACATATTTAACAAAAGACAACAATATCATTTTTACTAATATTTCCCTCAATGATGGTGAGTTGTGAATATTGAACATGGAGGTTGAAGATTGCTATAACGCCCACGGCAATATGCGTCCAACTTCCCTTATTGGCAGGCCCGAACTTGAGGTGACACCCAAGATATTTTTTTTACACCTCATTGGTGTGTGTGTGTGTGTGTGTGTGTATGTTTAGGGCCCTTCCACTAAGGAATCCCTTTTTTTAGTCTTTTCTAGAAATAGGGCATTAGACCAACTTTTCGATTACATTTCGGCATCTCAACCGTTCAGTTTTTAGGTCCTAATGTGTAGATTATTTCTGCATATTTTCAGCCAAATTGGTGATCGTTAAGATATCAAACTAGATTAAATCAATAGATGAACCAAATTTGTCAAACCAGAACCGTTCATACTTATAATTTTGAATCACCATTTTGAATGCTTAACGATAATCAATTTGGCTGAAAATTTTCAGAAGTGATCTACACATTAGACCTTAAAACTGAACGGTTGAGATGTCAAAATATGATCGAAAAGTTGGTCTAATTCCCTATCCAAAAAAGACTAAAAAAAGGAATCCCTCACTAGAAGGGCCCTATATATAAAATATATATGGCCTAGCTCTAAAACTAAAGTGCGAGGCTAGAGTTTAGGGTCACTTTTTGGTCTCATAGCCACATCTTGACCGTTTAGTTTTTAGTTACTAATGTATAGATCATCTCTACAAAATTTCAGCTAAATTGATGATCTTTAAGGTATCTAACTCGCTTAAACCAATGGACGAACTGAATCTCTCCAACCTTAACCGTATTAGCTTTAAGGCAGTTATCAATGTCTTAACGACCATCAATCTGGCTGAAATTTTGCAGAGATGATCTATACATTAGTACTTAAAAACTGAACAGTCGAGATGTGAATATGCGACCGAAAAGTGACCTTAAACCCTAAAAGCGCACTTTAATTTCAGAGTGAGGCCTCGCTCTGGATAGGATTTGTGTGTGTGTGTGTGTGTGTATATATTATATATATATATATATATATATATATTTATACAGATTTTATCCAGAGAGGAGCTCCGCTTTGAAATTAACATGTGAAATTCAAGTTTTTGGTCACTTTTCGGTCCCATATCCATATCTCGACCATTCAGTTTTTAGGTACTAGTGTATAGATCATCTCTGCAAATTTTCAGCTAAATTGATGATCGTTAACGTATCTAACTCGCTTAAACCAATGGACGGACTGAATCTGTCAACCTGAACCGTACTAGCTTTAAGGCCGTTATCAATGCCTTAACGATCATCATTTTGGCTGAAAATTTGCAGAGATGATCTATACACTAGTACCTAAAAAATGAATGGTCGAGATGTGGATGTGCGACCGCAAAGTGATTCAAAACTCGAACTTCACACATTAAGTTCAAAGCGGAGCTCCGCTCTGGATAGGATATATATATATATATATATATATATATATTTTTTTTTTTTTGAGGAAAAAAAGAACTTTTATTATTGAAGCATACGATTACAATCATAAATGAGGGCATCCAGAACAAACTCTGGAGCGTTTGAGAACCATTCAGTATGGGTATTAGCATCAAAGCCATAACTTGCAAACCTGTGGGCTACTCTATTGGAGGTTCGATGAGCATGTTGTATCCCAATCGAAGGCAACTGATGAAGAAGAGCCTTGATATCCTCCACTAAGTTGCCTAGAGTTGTGAAATTCTCACCCTCCTCACAAATAGCCTTTATAGCCAAGAGACGTTCGTTATTGTCATGGCTTGCAACAATACGAGCCCATGTTTAATTGCAAGAAGTTCCACAAGCATTGCAGAAGTGACATACTCTTTATGATAAGCAAATCCAGCAATGAATTCACCATTTTCATTCAGCAAGACGCCTCCCACCCCTCCATGAGTTGCTGACTATAGAAATGCTCCATCTGTTTTCAATTTTAGCATCCCTACTATAGGTGGGAGCCAAGGTTGATTGCCTTTAATTCGAGGAGAAGCCTGACTTCCAGTAGCCTTGTTTATGCGGCTATACTCTTCAAACCAGGCCATAGTACTAGCGACAATAGCAGGAGTAGCAATAGCAGAATCATTCCAAAGCTTCTCATTTCTATTTTTCCACAAACCCCATAATTTCATCAACAACTTAGCAAAGTTTTCAGCAGACAAAGAAATCGCCTGTTCAAGCATCCATTCCTTAAACATAAAAGAAGGAGAAATAGGCAGTTGCATAGAAAATGGAGGGGATGTGAGGATTTCCCTTGCCACAGAACAACCACAAAAAACATGACTCAGTTTCATACCGGTGAGGACAAAGTAACAACACATTTCACCAAAATATCCCCTTTTGCTCAAACAATCTCTTATGGGAAGTATATTAAGACAAGCTCTCCAAAGGCAAATTAAAACCTTACCTGGAACCTTGGCTTTCCACAAGGTTTTCCATAGCATGCTAAATGGATCCCCAAGAGAGGTAGAGGAAAGAGAGCTCCCATATTAGCCTCTAAAAAAGAGCAGTCTGGATAGTAACGAGCCTTATACAATCTGGCAATAAGAGAAGTAGGTTTATGAAGTAACCTCCAACCTTGTTTAGCCAGCATCGAAAGATTATAAGCATGCAGGTTCTTAAAACCAATTCCACCTTCAGCTTTAGTTAAACACATTAGGTCCCAAGACGGCCAATGTATTTTTCTGTGCTCCTCAGAACCACCCCAAAAGAATTGAGTACAAAGTTGATGCATATCATCACACATAGACTTAGGCAACATGTAGCAGTTCATAACATACAAAGGGATAACAGTAGCAACTACTTTAATTAAAATCTCCTTACCAGCAGCACTACGAATCTTGGTGCGCCAACTAATAAGTTTCTTAGTCAATCTCTCCTTAAGGTATGCAAATATAGTTGTCTTTGATCTCCCCACATGAAGAGGTAAACCCAAATATCGACCATGTTCTTCAACACATGTAACCCCCAAGATAGCTGTTAGGGAAGCTTTCAATTCCGGATGCACATTTTTACTGAATGCAACAGTACTCTTCTCTAAGTTAATTCACTGGCCCGAAGCACGCTCATAAATATTGAGAATATTTTTCACCTGAACACATTCCTCTGCAGAAGCTTCCCCAAAAAGAAAACTGTCATCAGCAAAAAGGAGATGGTGTATCATAGGTGCTCCCGAACACATCACCAAACCTTTCAATAAACCTTGAGTCACCGAATCCGAAATCACTGCAAATAATCCTTCAGCACATAGAATAAACAAACATGGGGATAAAGGATCTCCCTGCTGAATACCTCTAGAAGGGATGATATAACCTATAGGAGTTCCATTCATTAAAACAGAATAATGAACATATTTAATAGAACAGAGCACAGTATCAATCCATTTTCTAGCAAATCCCATCTTTGATAGCATAGCTTCAAGAAAGCCCCATTCTAATCGATCATAAGCCTTACTGATGTCAATCTTGAGCGAAAAAAAACCTTCGCTTTGGTTGCATAATTTATGCATGAAATGTGCTGCTTCAGAAGCTACTAGAGTGTTGTCTGATATTAGACCGCCCGGAACAAATGCACTTTGCAAGGGAGATACTATAGTAGGTAGAAGAAGTTTAAGCCTGTTTGCAAGAACCTTAGAAGCGATCATGTAAACAACATTACATAATGCTATTGGCCGAAAATCTGAAACGAATTTGGGTTCTTTTACCTTCGGGATCAATGTAAGGTGTGTGAAATTACTTTCAAAATCCAGCTGCCCAGTTTGAAGAAAAGTTCTCACTGCACGGCATACATCATGGTGACGACATTCCAATATCTCTGGAAAAAAGTTGGTGACATACCATCCGGACCAGGTGATTTGGAAGGATGCATTTGAAATAATGCTTTCTTTATCTGCTCATCAGAATAATCAGCCAAAAGGGAATTGTTCATATCATCTAAAATACACGGACTGACCTTATCAAGTACAAAATTAATTGCCTCCTGATCAGTGCCTTCGGCTTGAAATATGGTTCCATAATAATCAAGTAAAGCATTGGAAATCAACACTGGACTCGTTTGCCATTGACCTGAAGCATCTAATATACCCTTTATCTGATTATGACTTCGTCTATTAGAAGCCTTTCGGTGGAAGAAAGCAGAGTTTCTATCACCTTCCTTCAACCACAGGACTTGGGACCTCTATTTCCTATAAGCCTCGTCCAAGGACAGTAACTCATTATACCTTGCAATGCACGCTGTTACTCAAATTGATCTGGAGCATAAGGTAACCTCATTAATGTGTCAAGTTTTTCCTGTACAAGCTTCATCTCTGTCTGCCTTTGTTTAAAAGTACCAACATCCCATTCGATTAATCTCTTCCCAGTAGCCTTGATTTTCAATCCCACTTGTTTCATAGGTTCACCAACCGATGGAATAGCCCATCCGCTTTTTGAATTATAGAGGGACACTCCTCATGTTGCACCCACATCTCCTTAAATCTGAAACGTCTAACCCTGCGTACTAAAGTCACAAGAACATCGCTAATCTCTACCATTATTGGATTATGGTCAGAGATATTAGGAGGCAGCATGATAACCCTTGAGCAAGGATACATTGCTGCCCAAGAAATCAAACTGCATGATCGATCAAGCCTCTCTTTTGTGAGGTGGTTAGACCAAGTATACCTAGATCCCACAAATCCCATATCAGATAGCTGACAGTCTACCAATGCCTGTCGGAACCTGAACATCTGCATTACCCCTCTAGGAGGACCGTCAGACTTATCATTATTGCTCAGGATTTCATTGAAATCCCCTGCCACTAACCAAGGTAACGATGACTGCGCAGCCAGTATAAGAAGTAAATCCCAAGTGCGGACTCTGTCACCTATGGAGGCAAACCCATAAATCCCCGTGAACCGCCAGATTTCCGATGACCCTGGTACACCAATCTCTGCATCTATGTGGTGTGCAGAAAAAGTACACAGCCTAACAGGGGTTTCATTCTTCCAGAATAGTGCGAGACCTCTAGAGCCACGCTTCTTAGGGTAGCAAATATGGCCATCGAATTTCAATCAAGCCCGAAGTTCTTCTAACAAATCCGGCTTTGCTAGAGTTTTTGAGAGAAATACGATGCTAGGTTTCTTGTTTTGAACTAAAGTAACCAAAGCTTTCTGGGTTTCAGTATTCACTAAACCCCGACAATTCCAAGTGATGATCTTGGATTGGAGCATGGGATCAGAGTAGTCTGAATCCTGATTGGACGCCGGCGCAAGATCGCAACCAGCTTAGGGTTTCTCTAGAGAAAGAGACTTAGTTTTCCTGTTGCAGGTATATATATATATATATATATATATATATCCTATCCAGAGCGAGGTCTCGTTTTGAAGTTAAAGTGCGAGGTTAGAGTTTATGGTCACTTTTCGGTCTCATATCCACATCTCAACCGTTCAGTTTTTAGGTACTAATGTATGGATCATCTCTGCAAAATTTCAGTCAAATTGATGGTCTTTAATGTATCTAACTCGATTAAACTAATAGACGAACTGAATTTGTCCAACCTGAACCGTACTAGCTTTAAGACAGTTATCAATTCCTTAAAGACCATCAATTTGGCTGAAATGTTGCAGAGATGATCTATACATTAGTACTTAAAAACTGAATGGTCGAGATGTGGATATGCGACCGAAAAGTTACCATAAACTCTAACCTCGCACTTTAATTGCCTCGCTCTGGATAAGATCTGTATATATATATATAGATATATTAGTGAGGGATCCATTTTTTGGGTCTTTTCTAGTGATAGAGCATTAAGCCAACTTTCCGATCATATTTTTGCATCTCAACCGTTCAGTTTTTAGGTCCTAATGTGTAGATCACTTCTGCAAATTTTCAGCTAAATTGATTATCGTTAAGGCATTCAAAATGGCGATTTAAAATTATAAGTATGAACGGTTCAAGTTTGACAGATTTGGTTCGTCCGTTGATTTAATCTAGTTTGATACCTTAAAACTATCACCGATTTCGCTGAAAATTTGCAGAAATGATCTATACATTACGACCTAAAAACTGAAAGGTTGAGATGCTGAAATGTGATCGAAAAATTAGTCCAATGCATTATCCCTAGAAAAACAAAAACAAAAAGGATCCCTTAATGGAAGGACTATATATATATATATATATATATATATATATATAGAGGCTGAAAGTCCAATATTCATTGTTATTTTTTTTTTTGCTGAAAATCTAGAAATTTTGGAGGCTAAGAACTTATTTTTATATCATGTTAGGCTGTTATAGAATTATGATTGAAAAAAGTGTGTGTATATATTTTGTTGTTCAAATTGGAGCCGTTTATTTGTGGACCTATGTGTATAATATTGTGCCGATATCTTTTTTTTTTTTTTTTATTACAAGGATGCCCTAAGGCAAGGACAAAAACCTAAACAACAATTAATCTTGACTTGGACAAACCCAATAGATCAGCTTCCAGAAGAGGCACAACAGCATTAGGAGGAGTGCTAAAGAAAATACATCCAGTCTCAGAACTATGCCCAATATTTGCTAACAAATCAGCCACTGAATTACACTCTCTGTAAACATGGGTAAGGGACGCATTCCAATCCCGACTCAAAAGTTCTTGACAACTTGCCACAATACTATAAAGAGGATGGAGACGATCAATGGGAGAAAGAACCAGCTTGACCGCAACAAGTGAATCCATTTCAATTTTCAACCGTCTACACTTGTTCTGCCAAGCCATTTCCATTCCTTTCAGAAGCCCCCAAAGTTCAGCTTCAACAACTTGACCAATTCCCAGCTTGACAGAAAACCCATTCATCCATTCCCCCTTATCATTTCGGAGGACTCCTCCAGCACATATAATCCCGGTATTTTTATGTAAACTACCATCAACATTTAACTTAAGCCAATCCTTAGGCGGGAAGAGCCAACACAATTGAGCCATCAGTGTTTGAGGTTTAGCATGTGTAATCAAATTTGCTTCAAAATATTCTCTGGTAGACTGATGAATGATTAGACTAGGCCAAGCTGGAAATTTAAAATTATGATCCAAGATGATGCTACACCTCCATTTCCAAATATACCAAAGCCCCAGAGCAAAATAGCAACACCAAGGAATCTCATATTGCATTCTCACAGAGGACTTTAAATTGATAAGCAACCAATCATTGAAAGGAAGAGTGTCAGATGAGGAGAACTCACTTGTAGGATGGAGGGCAGTCCAAATTCTCATCGAGATATTGCAGTCTTTGAATAGGTGGTCCAAGGATTCAAGTGGACTACCGCATCTTGGACAACGAGTATCAGTAGCCAAACCTCTACGAACTCTGCCGTCATTCGTTATTAATTTATCATGCACAAGGGTCCACAAAAAAGTTTTCACCTTATGAGGGACTTGAAGTTTCCAAATAAAGTTCCATAGCCATGGTTGAGGTTCCAAGTTCAAGAACAGAGAGTGATAAGCAGTTTTAACAGAGAAGTTACCATTCTGAGATAACCTCCATATGATCATGTCATCACCACTACGAATACCTCCTGCATGCAGACTCAAAATTTTTAACTTCACATCCTCAGGTAGATATTCATGTACTCGGTGTAAATCCCATCCATTACTTTGAACATCACACACTCTTAGCCCTTCGAGATTGGGAGGAATAGACTTCAAAGCTATATCAGCTAAAACACCAAGACCTGTCCAATTATCATTCCAAAAGGAGATTTGCGTCCCAGATCCAATCCTCCATTTACACCCCTGAGGGAGCAGTTGAGCTCCATAGAGGATGCCTTTCCATGTACTAGAACTAGAAGGAAAAGGGGAAGTTAGCTTTCGCATAATGCAATCATCTTTGAGATATTTTTTATTCAAAGCCTGGGCCCACAAACCTTGTTCCTGTTGCAGAAGCCTCCATCCTGTTTTAGCCAATAAAGCCTGATTCATCATATATGTCTTCTTCAAACCCAAGCCACCATAACATTTAGGTTTGCAGACCGTATCCCACTTCACAAGATGAATTTTCTTTTGTTCTTCAGTGTGCCCCCAGAGAAAGTTCTTGTTCAAACGATCAAGAGTATTGCATATAGACATAGGAAGTCTCACTGATTGCATAGTATAAATTGGTAGCCCAGCTGTAACCGATTGAATTAGGGTGTGTCTCCCTGCCATCGAGAGGGTGTGACTTTTCCAAGAAGTGAGTCTGAGTTGAACCTTTTCAACTAGACCTTTATAAGTTTCAGGGGTAATCCTCGAGTGTAACAGAGGCACTCCAAGATACTTCCCAACGTCATCAGTTAACGGAGAACCACAAATATCTGATAATTGAGCAGCTAGACCTTCTTCGGTATTAGGAGAACAGAAAAGGGAGGATTTCTCAAAACTTACTTCTTGGCCTGAATTTAAGCAGAAGCAATCAATACAAGAGCGTATCACCTCAGCTTGAGAAAGAGAAGCCTCTGTAAATAAGATCAAGTCATCCACGAAGAAAAGATGGGAGACAGTAGGACCATTTCTAGAGATTTTCACCGGTTTCCAAGTACCTTGTTCCACCTGAAAATTAATTAAATGCGAAAGTTTCTCCATGCATAAGACAAACAGGTAAGGGGACAAAGGATCACCTTGCCTTAGCCCACTCTCTGGACTGACATTTTCAGTGGCTTCTCCATTAATAATGACTCTGGAGTTAACAGAGGTAAAACATTGGATCATCAGCTGTAATAATTTACCCCGAATACCCACTTCCCAGAGCACACTTTTAATAAAATGCCACTGTAGCTTGTCATAAGCTTTTGCGAGATCAATCTTCCATGCCATAAACCCAAGGTTCCCTCGGGAGTTTCGAAACTTATGCAAAAGCTCTTGAGCTACAATAATGTTGTCAATAATATTTTGGCCAGGAATAAAACTAACCTGAGTAGGGGAGACCAGCGTACTCATCATGGGCCTTAATCTTTGCACAATGATCTTTGAGACCACTTTATACAAAGTGTTGCAGAGACTAATCGGTCGCATCTGCTTCATAGAGAGAGGGCTTGCCACTTTGGGAATTAAAGCAATGAGAGTGTTATTCAGGTTCTCAGGGAGCTCACATTTATCAAAGCACTCTTTAACCATCATGATAATGTCATCTTTGCAAATTGACCAATGAGCCTGGAAGAACTTTGCAGGAATTCCATCTGGGCCTGGAGCTTTGAGACCACCAATGGAGAACAAACTATTCTTTATTTCTAATTCAGAAACATCAAGACTGAGGTCACCAAGATCGCTTGGATCAATTCTTGGGAAAAGATTAGGAATAGCTTCACTTACTCCTGAAGTATTCTTTTCTTTGAATAAACCCTTGAAGTAGTTCACAGCAATGGAATGCAGGTCATCTCTAGCAGTCCTCCAAATGCCATACTCATCAACAAGCCCTTCAATTCTGTTTCTTCTTCTACGAATAATGGTGGATAGATGAAAGAATTTGGTATTCTTATCCCCTTCTCTCAGCCATGTATTTCTCGATTTTTGTTTCCAAAAAATCTCTTCACTGACCAGAATCTCATGATATTCTTTAGACAACTCCTTCTCCAGATTTACAAGAAAAGGAAGCTGTCTTTGACAAAGAAACTTTTGAATACCTGCAAGACGAGCAATCAATCTTCTTTTTTTTCTAAAGATATTCCCAAAGACTTCCACATTCCATTTCTTAACTGCATCAGTAAACAAGGCCATTTTGTTAGAAATTGAACCTTCCTCCATAGACCAATTTTGCTTTGCAAATTCTCCAAACCCCGAGTGATTCAGCCACATTGCTTCAAAACGGAAAGGTTTAAGTGTTAGAGAAGGGGTTTGAGCATTACTCAAACTAAGAAAGATAGGACAATGATCAGATTTGAGTCTTGCAACATGCTGAACAAAGGCATCAGGGAACTCATGTCTCCATGAAATATTACAAAGGCCTCTATCCAGTCTCTCCAAAATCTCTTCCCCATTTCTGATAGCCCTCCATGTAAAATCAGCACCAATATAGCCCATATCAATCATGAAGTTTCTGTCAACCCAATTTGCAAAGCTTCCCCCACCAAGAACAGCTCGTCCCCTTTGTTTATCCGCGTCTGATATTAAATCATTAAAATCACCAGCAATAAGCCAAGAGATAGTACAGAGGGAATTAAAATTATCCAAATAGGACCATAGCTCTTCACGTAAAATAGGATCAGGGCTCGCATAAACAGCAGTGAAAAACCATTGCTTATTCGAGGAATCAGTGACAAGAGAGGTGATAGACTGAAAATTACTGTCCACCACTTCTAATTTCACCAGTCGTTCATCCCATAAAAGCCAAAGACCACCAGAAAATCCATTAGCATCCTCAATAGCAAAGGATGAAAAGCCCAAAGATTTTGCAACATTTTTGGCTTTGTCTCCACTAATTCGAGGCTCAGAAATCGCCAGGACATTAAATCTGTATATTCTTCTCAAATCCTGAATAATAGCAGGTAGTTTGGAGTCAGCAGCACCTCTTACATTCCAATATAAGATACTCGACATGATAACAAAGTGTTAAGAGGGTGAAAGCAAAGGCATGACCTTATCCACGAATAGTTATAGTTTCCTCTAAGGAAGAAGAAACTATACCTACCATGTCTGCATTAGGACTACCATCTTCAGTAATAAGATCTTTGCTTACCCCAGATGAGCTAGCACCCTCTATCAGCTCTTTACCAACCATGGAACTCTTCGTATCATTCCCCAATTGAATACACACAACGTCACTTGGGTCAGGTGCCTTTGGGGGGGAAGGAGTAGTTGAGTTAAGAGTCTGTGGAACTACTTGTGGTTGAATAACAAAAGGTCTAACAATAATTCCATTTGTTACATCTTTCAGGGCTTTCCTCTGTCGGATAGGCTTCTGCAGAACTCTTTCCTTAGCCTGCCTTGGCTTCGCATCAGTTGCTGCTTGCACAACAATAGGGGCCTGAGCATCTTGTTCAACCGTAGTAGCTTTGCTTTTATTTTTTCCTCTGGAGTTGACTGATAATTTCATATGCAGCACTGGCCGATTACTTTGCTCACTCTCAACAGAGTTTTTCTTCAAGCTAGTTTTCCCTTGGACTGGTTTCCATGTCTTTGGAGTGGTCAGACTGCTTATCGATGCCACTAGACCGGCTGAAGGAACAGGTGATTCTTCAATGTCATTTGCAAGCACTAGGAATCGAGACCCTTGATTGTCCACCTTCCCACTACCAGAGGCCTTATTCTTCATGTTATTCTTCTTTTTCTTATAGTTCACATCATTCCATGGCCCAAGGCCTACCATATTGGTACCATCTACACCTTTAACCATTTCTGTAATACTCTGATCCAGTTGAGAATTGGAGACAGGAGCTTCTGTTTCCATGGACACAACATTCTCATCAGTAGCAGGATTGGTTGATATAACAGTAGCACTATCCTTCTCTTTGCTTTCCAGACAGTTTGCTTTTGAGTGCCCAACAATACCACAGTTATAACAGAACGTAGGCATACATTCATATTCTATTCTGTACCAAGTGCTCTTCACCTATAATTCAGCTCTCAAAGGCTTCGCTAAATCCAGTTCAACACACATTCGTGCATACTTACCTCTTGCTTGAGCGGCAGTGTGCAGGTCCACTTTAACAGTCTCACCAAGAAGATTACCAATCTGGGTAAGAGAATCAAGCTTGAAGTAGCGGATATCCAGACCAACAATCCGTACCCAGACAGCTAGGTGGGTAATACGATGGTTCGTTGAATCGAAATCAGACTTCCATTTTTGCAGTGCCACATATTGTCCCGCAATCAACAGCGGTCCACCTGTTAGCACAAAATCCATATCTTCCTTCAGCACAAATTTGACAAGGAAGAAATCATTGGCGATATCAATGAGGAACCAAGGGCCTTTCAATTTCCATCTTGAGTTGAGGCGATTTAGGAGGAAATTGTAGGTCATGGGTCTACCTAACGGTTTGAGCACAATCGTATGACGCCAAGGCTTGCATAAATCCTCTTCCACCTTGCCAGAGAATTGAATAGATGGGCCTCGTTCCAGTTCACAAACCGTATAATCAGCCGCTGTGATTGGAGAGATAGCATCCAACCCTCTTGCAGAGGGATCAACAAATTCTGTCCCAATCAGTGAGGCTTTGAAGTTTAGAGCTGCCGGGATGGGCGTCGGTTCGGGGGAAGCCGTCTCCATCTCAGCCAAGCTCCCAACAGTTTCAAGTCATTGTCTTTTCTTCCCATCAGCAATTTGAATAGTAGCGTCTCTACCACTCTCCTCCCGGGAAGACGAGGTGAAGACGAAGGGAAAGGCCGGCGACGCCACGGTGACAGCGCCGTCTAACTCTGAGATCAGCCGTCAATACCCACGGTGGACTTTCTCTTCCAAAGCCTGCCGGCAGGAGCACAGCGGTAGAGTTCCAGAAAACAGCAAGCTCCAGATCCAGATCCTGTCTGCAAGCTACTGTAGCAGCACGCGAAGCTCAGAGCATCTCTAGAGAGAGAAAATGTAAAGTCTTCGAGACGGCTCAGGGCACAACAAGTTTTGCAGAGAGAGATTACTAACCCCTAAACAAGTTGTTATGGGCAGTGGCCGCATTGTGCCGATATCTTCAAAGACGAGCATCCAAGATTCCCCGCAGACCACTAAGATCTGGTCAACATCAAGCCACATAAGTTGCACCGAGCCTCTGCTTTCTATAGAGGACAATGTGGATCAATGTGAACCTTCCGGATCTGAAGGAGATGCTAAGGTTGTTCACTTGACTATGGTTTTTGGCTCTGTTTATTTACTCTATTAGGATTTGCTTACGGAGAATTTTTCTTGCCCAATAGTCAGGGTATGCTATGTTGCAAGATTATCAACAATAGACTGCTGATAAAATGGATTAGTGGATTACTATTTTAACATATTGTGCATATTAATACAACATTGCTACCTTTTTATTATCTCTGACATAACTTATTTTTGTCGTATTTTTTAAAGATGACATGTCTAGGTAAAGCAAAGGAAACTTATTCATCGGAGATGACGCTCGTCTAACAGTGATCGACCACTCTACTTCGTTGGTAGGGTATAAACTTATGCATCACCTATATCTAACCACAACTAGTTGACGCGTTCATTATATATATATATATATATATATATATATATATAGCCTAATCACCATTAAGAGTAAAAAAATTATTATATTTATAGGATAAAAAAAGTTTATATACATAATATGCAACAATACAATTACCCCAAGTAAATCTCTTATGTTGTCGACGATTCCCACTTTATTGATTTAACTTTTAATGTAGAATATTTTTTGAGTATCTTCAACAATGTACGCTATATTTTTTAAGTTAAAATCACTAAGAAACTGAAATATAGTTATAGGTTCTCCAGTAATATTAGTTTTTTCAAATGTTTTCTCAAATCATAAATTGTCATCTGGATAAAGGGCAAAAAAATTAAGAGATAGAAATATAACTATGCAAACTTCATAGCTAAATATAGCTACCCATTTATCAAAAGTTAATAGCAACTTCAACAGTAGAAGTTACTTTTTAGTTAAGTTTAGCTAAAGTTGTGAAATATAGCATCTTCAACAGTAGGAGTTACTTTTTAGTTTAGTTTAGCTAAAGTTGTGAATATAGCACCTTCAACAGTAGAAGTTACTTTTTAGTTTAGTTTAGCTAAAGTTGTGAAATATAGCTTTTTAGTTTAGTTTAGCTAAAGTTGTGAAATATAGCATCTTCAACAGTAGAAGTTTTGAATTTCTGAAAGAAAATTTGGAAGTCTGTGATACCCAACTCGACTAAAGTACATATTTGGAGGGTTTGTCACAATAATTTACCTTCCTTAGAATGGCTGGCTTCTAAAAGAGTTCATCTTGATTCACAGGTTTGTGTTCTTTGTGATGATGTTGTGGAAACAACATTGCACTTGTGTAGAGATTGTACCTTTACCAAACAGGTTTTACTACCTAATGCAAGCTTCAATCAAGTTTGCTATTCTCCGGTAGCACTTACCTTTGTTTTGGTGGAATGGTTGGATTTCTGTTTAAATAATTTATCTATTCAAAACTTTGGAGATTTACAACATTTGTTGTGAGTGTCTAGAAGGAGAGAAACAATAGGGTTTGGGATAATAAGAGGAGTCTTGCTTGTGATGCTATACTCAAATCGGTTTCTAGACTCACAGAGCTTAGAGACCATAATGTAAAAAATGGCAGCAGTACCCGTAGTGCAAGGGTACAGAAATGGTGCAGTCCTCCGTTAGGATTTCTTAAAGTGAACATTGATGGTTCTTTTAATCATTCTACAAAAATGGGAGATGTTGGCTTTGTTGTTCATGACTCAGAAGGAAACTTTATTACTGGAGGAGAGGGACCAGTTGGGAATCTCTTCTCTCCTGAGCACGCTGAAGTATTAGCATGCAAATCTGCTCTATCTTATATCATGGAGCACTCTCTACAGCCGGTTTTGATTGAGACTGACTCTTTGGTGCTACAGCGTCAACTGATGAATCCAGTGAGTATAAACTCCTCTTTGTTGGGTAGGTTATATGAGAACTTGGTTGAAGAACTAAATCACATTCATGCAGTGAAAGTTGCTCATGTTGGAAGAAATGCAAACAATGTTGCACATCTAGTGGCAGCCTACGCAGCTACTACTACTCAGAATTTTATTTTTTCATCTACTCCTCCTTTTCTATTAGCTGCAGTTGCAACTGAACTTTGCCTTATGTAATTGTTCACTATTTCAATAAATGGTTGACCACCTCCTTCTTATAAAAAAAAAAAAAAATTTGTGAAATATAGCTATTAATTTAATGATGTTGCTCCACCAATACCAATAGTAGCTATTGGTAAATGATATACTATGTTCTATCGAATCGTAAATTGACATGTGGACAAAAGAGGAGAGAGCAAGGACTAAAATATCGAATATCAAGGATATATCGATAGTCTGAAAAATGGAAATTTCGACAGAAATCGGTAAATATTCGAGAAAAATGATAGCAATTTAGGGAATAATTTGGAAATTTTGAATGAAACTTTTGCATATGTTGATTTAATCAATTATCTACTATATTTCAAAGAGTAGTGCTAGAAACACCAAAATATTATACCAAATTTCAATCCCAAATGATGTGGCATTTATAGTTATTTCCAACATGTAATTATGTCAATTAATTTTCATTTATACAGTTTCCTTTATATATGCAATTACTTAATATTATATTAAATGAGAAAAATAATGTTTTCCTGCAATCCCAAAAATTGATCTTCAAATACCAGGGATATTCTCATATACCACCTGTCATCATCATCCTCATCTCATGCTGCACCAAAATTTGGAACCCAGGAGACGAAAAATCATCTAGGATTTGAATAAATAAAAGGTTTTGCATATGAAAATCCAAAATAAAGAAGATGATTATGAATATAGCTACCACAAGGCATAAATTGGCTTTGTAAATCATAATCACAAGGGATTATGATGAAAAACTGTGAGTTAGCTCTTAATAAAAGATTAAGAAAGTACATATCTTCGTTAGCAAATACAAATCAATACAGATGTTAATTTAGCCAACTTGTTTTGAATCCACTGGATCGGTTCAAGAAACTGAAAGAGAGAACAACAAATTTACTTCTCCTTCTTCTTCTTTTATTTTTTTATTTTTTTAACAATAGAACAAAGAATTTACTGGTTGTGGATAGATGACTGCGATATATGGAGGATGAGTTTTGCATTTTTTAGGGTTTATCAAGACATGAATTTGCGCTCTTGTTGGATTGATTAACTTCACCGCATTTTTCTTCTTCTGTTTTTAATATCTTAGAGATAAATAAACTAATTTAAATACATATTCTAAATATATATAAAAATATATATAAAAAAATGACAGCTTGAATATTTTGAGGTTCATTAGGGCTGATGTGGTCAATGCCATGTCATTTGGGATGGTTTTTTTGTATAAAATTTTGGGATCCAAAGCATTTTCCTTAAGAGAAGAAAATGTTGAATAAATTTTTTTACATATTGAGTTGTAGTAATTTAAGGTGAATTAGTATATGCTAAATCATATGATATTTCTTGAAATTTAACTTGAACTCTCAATGTTTTTTTGATAATAAATGGAATGGTAAACATAATTAATTAGCCCAATAAAATAGACTATAGAAACCAAAGATTAAGTAATATTAAATAATTATGTACCTAATGATATATTTGGTGTGATGCCCCGGAAATTCGTATTTATTTTCTGAGAATTTTTCGGAATCTAATTTGTGGTTAATGGACGGTTTCGTGGCTCGTGGATGGAGCGGAAGTGTTTCGAGCGAATAAATATTCGAAAAGTGTGGATTTAGGGGGGGGTTCAAGGTTTACTTTTGATACGTTGAGATTCTTCGAAAACTTCATTCACGAAAGTTGTAGAGCGCGTCGATACGAGTTCGTGGACATATGGTACGTGTCAATCGGAGTTCGTATGAGAAAGTTCTGGCTTTCGGAAAAAGTTTCCATTTTAGTATAAATAGGAAAATTCCGAAAATATTTTCATAAATCCCATTTTCCATTTCCGGAAACTCTTTTCCTCTCTCTTCTCTCTCTCGACTGATACCTTTGGTATCAAAGATTTTCGACTGACCCAACCCGGAACCGGTCTACCCAACCCGGAATTTCCTGCGAACTCCGGCGGCGAAACCTTCCAGATCAGATCGCCTCCTTGCTCTGGTCGTCCCTCTGGCATCCTCTAGCGGCGATTCCCACTATGTACGACGCTAGAAGACGGCGAAAATTGGTGTATTCGGACCCGGTCGGAAAACGCAGTTCCGGCGACGTTGTGGCTTCATGCTTCCTGTTGTGAGTTCGTAGCAGCCTCCTGGATCGATCTGTGGTGGTTGTTTGGATCGATTCACGTGAAACTTGGTTCAACTCGGATTGAACAGTAATCCACGGCTTGCTAGGTAGTTTTCAACCCTTTATGCTTCGATTTTGACTTCGTGCTAGTTATGAAAGTGGTTAAGCATGCTGGGATGAACAACTTTGATGTTGGGAGTTTTGTGAAATATTGAGTTTTGGCCGGCAGAGGTGCGCCACCGTCTATGGCGGCGTTCCAACCATATTAGGAACTGTTTTTGGTATTATATATTTTCTACTCGTCGATAGGAGCATTTTGATATATAATACACAATTTTTGGAGTTCGTATGAATTTGTTATGATTTTTACGATTTCATACCGGTTGATTATTCGATCCGTGAGGATCCGAGGGTCCGATCGACTTATGGTTTGGACACATCGATCATGGGAGTATTCCAGAGACTTTGGGAGGTCTCGGATGTGGTTTTCCCTTGATTGGCGCCACTTTGGGGATTTTGGTTTGATTTAGGGTTTCAAACGTTATTCCTTGTGTTTCATTGACAAAATCAAGGCTGTACTTCCTTAGGTGCTTGACAGAGGGCGTTCTGTAAGTAGTCTAGTGGTGTGAAGACGCAGTGGGAATTTCGAGGTGAGTAATCTCACAAGGTTCATTTACTAAGAGAATACCCTTATCGTTTTGAGAGTTATTTATTAACTGCAAACTATAGTTGGTATTAGTAGGCATTCCTGAGCGGATGACTACGTATATATATATATATATATATATATATATACGTGAAATATATATGTTTTGGTGAGTTTGTGAATTTATGAAAATAATATGCATGAATGATGCTTTTTATTGTTTTGGGTTGTGGTTTTTCGGAAAACAATTATTGTGGAATTGTTGATTCGATTTGTTTTGAAAAGCGTTGAGATTTGTGTACGAAAACAATATGCATGAATATATGATGCTTTCTGTTGTTTTGTGTTATGGCTTTTCGGAAAACAATGATTATGGAAATGTTGATTTTAATTGTTTTGAAAAGCGTTGAGATTTGGGTAACATTTTGAGTCATGTGCGACTTCTTTAATGTTTTGCTCCAAGGACTGAGAAGTCCAAGGAACGAAGGTCTATGACCTCGGGCAAAATATCATCAGGTAATCACGTCTTTGGCCGGACGAGTGGTTACGAATTCAGTTAGAGCTCTTGTCTGTCTGCCACAATTGTGATTCATGGGGTAATGGGAATTGGTTATATCTAACTCATGAGATTACGTGTTTTTAGGGAACAAGGTGTGAGTTGCTTCCTTATTAACGGTTTTTAAGGGGACAAGGTGCAAATTGTTTTCCTTATTAATGATTTGATAGAATTCAAGGTGTGAGTTGTTTTCTATGTTATATTTGATAGAAATCAAGGTGTGAGTTGCTTTCTATGGTACGATTGATAGAATTCAAGGTGCGAGTTGTTTTCTATGTTATATTTGATAGAAATCAAGGTGTGAGTTGCTTTCTATGGTACGATTGATAGAATTCAATGTGTGAGTTGTTTTCTATGTTATATTTGATAGAAATTAAGGTGCGAGTTGTTTTCTATGTTACGCTTTGATAGGAACCAAGGAGTAAGTTGTTTTCCTTATTTTCGGTGCGAGTTATGTTGATTGTTTTGAGTTACTCATACGGGCTTGCAAAGGCTTACCGCGTTTGTTGTGTGGCAACCCGGTGCACCATTCAAACGGTGTAGGGGTTAATCCTGCAGGAGAGGATAATCGGGGCTGAAGCTGAGATATCGCCTTTGCAGTTTTACTGTAGGAAGCCATTTTTGTGACTTTACAGTTATTTGGACTTCCGTTGTAGTAAACTCTGAGGAACATTTACGTTTTATTTTGTTGTTGATAATTTATTTCGTAAGGTTATGTAATATATGACTCTACGGAGCGGGTCAATATTGACATAGTGGGTTCAGGGCATCAATATGTATTTAGTTGAAAGGGAAAAAGTTTCTTGGTATTTGGTATTGATGACTGAACGATCACACATGTATAATTATGAGATTATATATCGCTTTTTATTTGTATTAAAAATCAGGGGCGTGCCATTTGGTGTGAACCATAAGGCTGCGGAAGATGATTTGTGAAATGAATTCAATGAAAATGTTGTTTTTCTATAGTAAAAGGTTATTCATAATTTACAGATCAGGTATTTATATAAAAATATGCACTCAAGAAGGAAAGATCATTGTGGCAGGAATGGTTGAGTTGCCTTGATTCTCTACAAGCAACCAAGTTTCATGTCATGAACATTGCGCGTGCATTCGATTTTTGTCTGTAATTTCAAGTCAGTTGGATGTGTGGGTTTTCAGGCTTTGGGCTGGACCACATGATAGATGAAAAATTGGTCTGAAATCGCGAGAAAATTTTCCCAAAATCACGGAAATTTCGTATATTTAGCGAAATATTTGAAAATATCGCGAAATATCCATAATTTCGGCTGGAAATTATCTATTAAGGATAATATCGAGGTCTCTAAAAAACAAAAATTTCGCTGAAATTTCGGCGATTTTTTAGTCCTTGGGAGAGAGAAATATAAACTTTACTTTTGCTAAATATAGCTAGCCATTTTAGCTAAAGTTAAATTTAACTTAGTTAGAGCATCTTTAGCAGACTCTCTATTGTGGCTCCTTAGCTATTTTGGAGAGCATTTTTAGCTTTTTATCTATTTTAGCAGCTGCACCAGACTCGTAAGTGGCTCTCTATTATAACTTTTAGCTATCTCGCTCATAAATATAGAGAGCGGGATGAGACTCTCTATAATTTAAAACATTCTTTTTTAAGTTATTTTATGTAATTTATAAATACATTTAAACTATTTAATATTCATTTAAAAAATAATATAAATTCAAAACTAGCTAAAATAGAGAGCATTGATGCAGACGTAATTCTAAAGTGGCTAGCTAAAATGACTTTTTAGCTACTTTAGCTAAAATTTGACTCAAAAATGGCTAGCATTGCTAAATATGCTCTTATAGCTAGTCTATTGAAGTTGAATTTTATTTCAAAAATAGTTATATATTGCTAAAAGTGATAGCTATCTTCATAGCTAAAAGTAGCTAAAATTGAAATATAACTAGTTACTTATTGAGTTCTTTTCCAGCAGAATAGCTAAACCCCAAGTTAAATTTAACTTTCAATTAGGGAAAAAAATACAAACAATACCCAACCTAAGGCCCACTCCGAATTTTTATACCAAAGTTTCCGAAACTATCACAATGGTACATGGAATTCCCAACCCGACCCAACATTCGTACCTGTCGTCCATGACGGTGTCAAGCGGCATGTCAGGTGCGTATTTTAAGGGATATTTTGGTCACTTCATTCACTTAACTTTTTTTAACATTTTTTTCTTTCCTCTCTCAAATTTTTTTTCTTCTGGTGATTTCAACAGACCTATCCTCTCTCTTTTGGGTCCCTATGCTCAAATCTCAAACCTTGAGCACCACTGCCATCAGTTGGAGGAACACCTTCCTCCATGCCACCACCCATACAACCATACCCATGTCAGGAGCAGCGTCCCCCATACATCTTGGCAATGATCGGAATGCAAATACTTTCGAGCTCATTCACCTTCTCATCTTTAATGGTGTTCCTCACTTGAATCTATAGCTTTGGAATCAGGACCTTCTGGTTGCAATTGAGGCCGGAATCGGCACCTCCCAAGCTTCCACATTTAAGCTTATCAAAACCCAAAATTTCCCACAACCCACCTCATATCTCCCCTAAAATCAACTGACCCAAAAACGATCAACCCCAAAGCAAACAATCAGAGCTAATAAAAACACTACCTTCCCCAGATTTCTTCTTGCAAACCCTTTTTTTTACACGCAACGGCGAAAACAAGAGCAGAAAACAAAAGGGGATGAAGTGTGAAGAAAGTGATTTTGAGAAAAATTAGAGGAAAACAGAAAAGAGGTTGTCGAGGTCTCTCGATCGGCTATGTTGGAGCTTAGACTCCACCATTGCTGATTGCTACTTCTCTTGGGTGTCAGAAAGTGATTTTTGCTATTAATTCACCATTTCACCATCGTTAATGGGATTATGGGTAGACTCCACCATTGTTAATGGCATGTTTCCTCCACCATTATTGATTGTTTCTGGGTTTGCTGGATTTGAATGGGGACGCCAGAGAGAGAGAGAGAGCGCATGGTTTATCTATCTGGGTTTAAATGGGGACAAAAGAGTGAGATAACAGTACTATTTTTTTTAATTTATCTCTTCATTAATTATTAATACTAATTTAAAAAACATAACCACTTGGTCGGATTTACCCCTAAAAATACGCCACGTGGCATATGAGATAACGCCGTCATGGATGGCAGGTACATATGTTGGGTCGGGCAAGGTATTTGGGGTACCATTGTGATAGTTTCGGAAACTTATGTATAGAAATTCGGAGTGGGCCTTTGGTTGGGTACTGTTTGTATTTTTTTCCCTAAATTAATTTACTCTCCTCTCTAGCTAAATATAACTAGGTTTTTTAGCTAAAGTTAAATTTAGCTTTTGTTTGGCTAGTCTGTTGGAGATCAAACTTAACCTAAAATTAGTTTTTTTTTTTTTTTTTAATAAGTATTATGTTGGAGATGCCCTTGGGTACTCTTGTAAATTAGTAATTGATCTTATGTCAAGGTTATTACATACATAATAACTATTAATGTATTTACAATAAGCAACTGGTATACATATAGGAATCTAATCTTGATGTTTTATCCATATTGATTCTGGTAAGATAGAACTATAGAAGATTATTCATGTTTATCACATAAACATATAAGATATGTATATACCGGTGAGCTGTGATATGTTATTAAATTATAATTCCAACATTGTAAATGTCATGGGTTCAGTTCTCACTGGCATATGTAAGGGTGTGGTGGGATAGAAATTTAAAAAAATAATATAAAAAATAAAAAAAGATAAGATATGTATATAGAGAAGAGTTTGAGTTGTAACATGGTTGTTCTTATGGCCAGAAGGTTGTGGACTCAATCCTCTAGAAAAGCACAGGTCCTTGCACTTTCACAAACACACTAGTTATCAGAATCTCACCCCATAGAGAACACTAAATATTGAGTGAGCAGTGTAGAAGGTCTTGCTTCTACATTTCAGCATTTCATTGCTGAAGCTCCTACTTCCAACTTTCACAATGGCCTCAGGTTGGTAACACGATCCTATGTAATGATCTTATGCAATTCTAATTGTATGTACATTTGTATGTTCTCAATTAAATGTATCTGTGTGTTATTTGAGTTCAATGTAATGTCGCATTTACATTTAGTTTAATCTTACAACTCTACTAGCAAAACGGGCAACTCACACAATTAGATCTATGTGAGATACTACCATTTCACACGGACGTCAGTATGTAAAAGGCTATACCTACAGTGCAGCTACGGAATTAATTTCGGTTGCCTTCGGAGGGGGCGCTAATGCTCTATTCACACGGTTTTGGGAGTCCGTGTGAAATTTTAAGTGGGTCCCACTTGTTTTCCAACATTGTAAACAATATTTTGATATCCCAATCAGTGTGAAATATCTTCCTAACTCACACAGATTTCAATGTGTAGGAGTGATGATATTCCAAAAAAAGTTATTGGTGCAAATTTTTTTTTTTAATATACAATTCCATTAATCAGAATCCAAACAGTAACATACAATGAATTCATAACCCAATCAATATTGTACCCATAAATAACTAAATAATCTCCTTTCCATCATAAATTAATACCGGAAATAAAAAATCTCAACCATATATTGATGAATTTACTCCAATTATATGAAACAAGTTCCCTCTATAAAATTGTCTTTCTTGAAGAAAATAAAGAGGAACCTATCCCAAAACGGCGCCGTGCCGATCTTGATCTCGACCTCGGGATTCCGGTAAGTCTCAAGAGGCATGACTGTGTTAGCGTGAGTCATGGTTTAACATTAGGAATAGAATATATTGTAATTATTTTGTAGTTAGTACTTACCTGTTATATTCTTGTAATCCTCTTTACATAGCTCCACTGTGAGATGAATAAGATATCAAACAATTCATTCTCTAAATCTTGTTATCTTTGACTTGGTATTAGAGCAAAGATCCGAAAAGGACTTTGTCTCTTTGTTTTTTCCTTAATTTTCTCTTAATTAGGAAAAAAAAAAAGGGTTTTAGAACCCTATTCGATCTGGTGTTATTTCCAGCCGACATCAGCCTTCGTCTGTACAAGACCGGTTTTTGTCCTCTGTCTCTTTCAAGGTCGTCTGTCCCTTTCAAGATTGACTTCACCTTGCCACATCAGTTTCACTTCGACTTCATCTTCCCAGATCGCCCATCTCTCCAGATCGAATCCTTCAATTCCCGGTGTCATTACAGAACACCCAGACCGGTCGACTTCCTCTTCCACCCAGACCAGTCAGCTTCCTCTTCCAGATCGTTGCTGCCTAGTTCCGGCGTTGTCACCAAATTCCGGCGTCGTTGTAACACACCCAGACCAGCGTCCAATCGGTTCTTCAGACCGGCTACTCTGCCGCTGCTCAGTTTCCGACGTCGCTGCTATTTCTCTGTGGTCGAGTCGCCTTCATCTCCGGTCAGGTCGCCCCACTCGTTCATCTTCTCCAGTCGGGCTGTCGGGTCGCCTCAACTCACCTCACTCAGCTCACTATTTCAACTCGCCTAACTCGGTCAACCAGCCTCAGTCTGTCAACCCTACAACAGGTTCTAAAAAAAATCACTGCAATTGTTCAAATTCCTATCTTTTTTCCGCTGCATACTCTGTGATTTTGCTCTTGTATTGTTGTGATGGGTGGTGATAAAAGTGAAGGTCAGGGTTCTAAGGCCAATGAGGTTCAGAAAGTTGAGGTCTCTGTCAAGAGCTCAGAAGGTGGTTCTTTTGGAGGTACCAAACTCACTGGTACCAATTTCCGAACATGGAAGAAGATTATGTCAGTTCATCTTCGTGGGATACACAAGATGGGGCATGTGACAGGAACAATTAAGGTTCCTAGTGAAGATGATGTGGAGGCCTTTGCTAAGTGGGAAGATGATGATGGGTTTGTCATGTCAATTTTATTTAGAGCCATGACTGATGATGTGCTACAGATGGTAGAGGAATGTGAAACTGCTGAGGCAATATGGAAGACGTTGGGAGATCTCTATACAAATGAGTCTGATTTTATACAGGTTCATGAACTGATGTGCAAAGCTGCAGGAATGCAACAGAATGGGCAACCAGTGTCAGTGTTTTTTACCAAGCTGAAGAATGTATGGGCTGAGATTGATCAGAAGCGTCCTTGCAAGATCAAGAATCAGAAGGATATTACATGGTACCAGAAAGAGAAAGAACTTGAGCGGGTTCATGCATTCTTGAGATGACTTGATGCGAAACATAATAGTGTCAAGGGAGAGTTGCTCAGAATGTCAGACCCTCCTAGCTTGACCACAGCTTTTACGTATATTCGTAAGGATGAATCTCAGCAGGAAAGTCTCAAACAGGCACAAGTTGAAGTTTCTAGCCTAGCCGTTCAAGCACCAGCACCTTTACTCCAGCAGCAGCATTCGGTCCCGCTTCATCAAGGACCTCTACCAGGTTTTGCCCACCGCCCTCGTCCTCAGTGTTCTTATTGCAATGATATTGGGCATGTTCGAGAGACTTGTTGGAAACTGCACCCGCATCTTAAACCTAAAAAGCAAGGCTATCGTCCTAAGGCGAAAGCAGCTACTGTTCAATTGGTTCAAGAACCAGATTTCTATGGAGTGGTTGGACAAGATCATCATACGGTAGGTGGGGCAATTCCTACAGCCTCTATAGCTGGTCGGGGTAAGATTGGTATGGCTTTAAAGGTTTCTCACTTTGTTGGTTCTGATACATGGATTATTGATTCTGGTGCCTCTGACCATATGACTTGTGATAAATCATATTTTACTGAGTTGTCTTCCCCACCAGTGTCCTATGTCACCAATGCCAATGGTGAGGCTTTTCCTGTGTTAGGGTCAGGGTCAGGGTCAGTGCGTATTACTCCCACTTTAGAACTTCATCATGTGTTATATGTGCCTGACTTGTCTCATCACTTGATATTTGTTCTACAGTTGAATACTGAGTCTAAATGTTTCGTAACCTTTTATCCTATGTATGTGATTTTTCAAGATCTTCTCACCAGGGAGTTAATCGGTCGGGGGTATCTGAGGGGCAGATTGTTCCATCTGGATCAGACATACGCAGGGGAGAAACCATGAGCACCGTCCCGTGCCGATTTGACTTCGAATTATGATAAGCTAAGTGAAATTTGGTTGTGGCATCGCCGTTTAGGGCATCTATCTTTTAGTCTTATGAGAAAAACCATGCCTACTCTGTTTCTTGGTGTGGATGAGTCTGCTTTACATTGTGAAACATGTGTCTTGGCCAAAAGTCATCGTGCTACTTATTCTCCTAGTATTTCTAATAAAAGTGTTATTCCTTTTGAGTTGATTCATTCTGATGTTTGGGACCTTCTAGAGAACCCACTATGTCTGGTATGAGATATTTTGTGTTGTTTATTGATGATTGTACGAGATTGTCATGGGTCGCTCTTCTTCAAACCAAAGATGAAGTCTTTCCAGCTTTTCAAACTTTTCGTACTCTTGTTCAAACACAATACCATAGCACCATTAAAGTCCTTCGTTCTGACAATGGGAGAGAATATGTTAATCATGTTTTCCAAGAGTTTTTCAAAACCCATGGGATTGTTCACCAAACCACATGTCCCCAAACATCATAGCAAAATGGAGTGTCTGAAAGGAAAAACCGTCATTTACTTGATATGGCTCGTGCCCTTCTCTTTAGTACTCATATGCCTAAGTATCTTTGAGGCGATGCTATTCATGTTGCCTCCCATCTTATCAATCGTCTTCCATCTAGTGCCCTTCATGGAAAAATTCCATTTGAGGTTCTTGCCTCTCATGTTTCCTTACCTTCATTTCATAATCTGTCAGCTCGTGTCTTTGGTTGTGCTGTTTTTGTCCATATTCCTAAAAATCAGCGGTCTAAGTTGGATGCCCGAGCGCTTAAGTGTGTGTTTGTGGGCTACGGAGGTTATCAGAAAGGGTACAAGTGCTATCATCCACCAACCAGATACTATGATGTTACTTTCTTTGAGGACATGAGTTATTTTTCCTCCTCAGATACAGCTCTTCAGGGGGAGAATTCATATTTTGAAGAGTTGTATCATGGAGAGGTAGAGGAATCAGAAAGCGGAGAAGAAGTCGCACAGGCAGGAGATATTTTGACGGATCCAGTTGAGAGCATTGGCTCATCACCTCCAGAAGCAGAAGCTCCAGACATCCAGACACCAGTTTCAATCATTGAACATGCAGTTGAAGACACAACTGCCCCTACTGCCATCACTTCTACCCCTAACCCACAATTTCCTGGTACTGAAGATCACTCATTTGAGGTATGTCCACCCACTAGCACTAGCAATGGTGAATCTAATGTTGAGCAATGTGTGTTACCAAATAGGACCACTCGAGGTCAATCAGCCAAAAAATATGAACCTACTCTTACTGCCAAATCAAAATACCCAGTAGCCAATTATATGTCCACTAGGAGGTTGTCTAAGTCATATGAATCAAATATCTGCTGTATCAGTACCTAACAGAGTGCAGGATGCATTGGGGGATCCAAAGTGGAGGAAGGCAATGGATGAAGAGATGGAGGCGTTGCAGAAGAATAATACTTGGCATCTTGTACCTCCACCACAAGGCAAGAAGATTGTAGGCTGTTGTTGGGTGTTTACTGTGAAACATAATGCAGATGGATCAGTGAATCGGTATAAAGCACGCCTTGTAGCAAAAGGGTTTACTCAAACGTATGGTATTGACTATGATCAAACATTTGCTCCTGTTGCCAAGATGAACACTATTCAGGTTCTGTTGTCGTTTGCTGCTAGTTTAAATTGGCCACTCCGACAGTTGATGTCAAGAATGCATTTCTTCATGGAGAGTTAGCCGAGGAAGTATACATGAGCCTTCCACCTGGGTATATAGTTGCTTCTCCTGGTGATTTTGTATGCAAATTGAGAAAGTCTCTGTATGGTCTCAAACAGTCGTCTCGTGCTTGGTTTGGGAGATTTTCACAGTTCATGCGGAAGGTTGGTTACAAACAGAGCAACTCAAATCATACCTTGTTTCTCAAGCATCAACAAGGGAAAGTAACAACTCTAATTATTTATGTGGATGATATGGTAATCACTGGCAATGATACTGTTGAGATGGATAGACTGCAGAGACAGCTAGCCTCTGAGTTCGAGATGAAGGACTTGGGTGAACTTAAGTACTTCTTAGGAATTGAGGTAGCCAGGGGGAGAGAAGAGATCTACCTGTGCCAGAGGAAGTACATTCTTGATTTGCTAACAGAGACAGCTTTGTTGGATTGCGTACCTATTGATACTCCTATTGAGCAGAATCATTGTTTATCTGAGTATCCAGATCAGGTACCCACTAATCGAGCTCGCTATCAGAGGTTAGTTGGGAGCTTGATTTATTTGGCTCATACTAGAACAGATGTTGCATATGCAGTGAGTGTGGTGAGTCAGTTCATGCATAACCCGAGTGAAAGTCACATAGATGCTGTTATGAGAATTTTAAAGTACCTGAAGTCAGCTCCAGGAAGGGGAGTATTGTTTTCTGGACACAACAACATCCTTGAAGTTTGTGGCTTTACAGATGCAGATTGGGCTGGAAATATTACAGATAGAAGGTCAACATCAGGTTACTTTACCTTTGTGGGTGGTAATTTGGTTACCTGGAAGAGTAAGAAACAGAAAGTTGTGGCACGATCTAGTGCTGAGGCCGAGTATAGAGGTATGGCTCACGAAGTGTGTGAATTGCTGTGGCTGAGAAATCTGGTACGTGATCTAGGTTTCAAACTCAAAAGTACTATGCAGTTGTATTGTGACAACAAGGCAGCCATTGACATATCACAGAATCCAGTACAACATGATCATACTAAGCATGTGGAGGTTGATCGTCACTTTATAAAGGAGAAGCTAGATGCAAAAATTATTAGCTTTCCTTTTGTTCCAACGGAAGAGCAACTTGCAGATATACTTACCAAAGGAGTCTCCAGGAAAGTGTTTTATGACTCACTAAGCAAGTTGTGCATGGTTGATGTGTATGCGCCAACTTGAGGGGGAGTGTTAGCGTGAGTCATGGTTTAACATTCGGAATAGAATATATTGTAATTATTTCGTAGTTAGTACTTACCTGTTATATTTTTGTAATCCTCTTTATATACCTCCACTGTGAGATGAATAAAATATCAAACAATTCATTCTCTAAATCTTGTTATCTTTGACTGACTGGACCAAAGTTTTGATTTCGGACTAAAATGCAGACAGGAATGGAATAGAGAAAAGAAAAGGGACAATTCTCTGCAGCCAAGAGCAGAGCAAGTCTACTTGGAAAAACATCAGCTGACCTCCAAGTTTCCTGCGCACAAACTCTCAAGACTACCGCAAATTTATACTCCAAATCAACAAGGCTGCAGTGATTATGCTCAAAATTTAGCTAAGGCAATCCACCCCAAAGTGTCAATGTTAACGCATGCTATGCAAGTCATACAATTGCACTGTTTTGTTTGACCAAAAAAAAAAAAGAAGGTTAAATACTATTTCTCAATGACTGCTACCTTAAAAGGATCAAAATCAGAAGATGCATCTATAAACATTAGCTGCAGCTACGCATAAAAAAGTATGTTCACAGCAAGATTGGAAGTCATATATGACCGAGAAAAAGATTCCTTAGTTGTGTACTCTCAACGACTGCTACAAAAGGATCAAATTTAGAAGATGCATCTATCAATAATAGGCATGCGACTATCCTCTGGCCATTCACTCACTTGCAATAACATATTAGGTGGGATGGATAATAAAAAGTCTAATTTGCAAACCACAAGTATCCCCAAGGCCATCAATCACAATGGTCAGAAAATCATAAAAAGCATTCAAATTTTTAAAACTACGGGAAGAATATAACACACATCTAGTATGTTTAGGATCCTATCCTAATTTTCACAAAAAAAAAAAAGGTAAATATTGTCCAAAAGAGATGCTTAGAACTAGAGAGATCTGTGAGTAGTCCCCAACACACATGTTTTGTACCTTACTATACCCAGTTTTCCAGCAATAGCTCAAGGACCATGAAGCACGGATACGGGATTTTGGCCTCGTATCCCGTATCGATCCGGGATACGGATACGATACGGCTTGGATACGCATGGATACGCGGATCCTGATTTGGATACGGTCTGGATACGTCGTATCTGAATAGGATACGGATTTTTGTAATTAAATTGGATACGCGGGGGTACAACTGACATTTTCCTTAAAAAAAAAAAAAAAAAAAAAAAAAAAACAGAAGATAAAGACCTACCCAAACTATCTGCAGCAGCCGCTTCTCTTCTCTTCTCTTGGAGAAGGAGAGAAAGAGCCTGGTCGTCAAAGACCTTGAGGAATCCATGATTGCAGACTTGCAGTATTGAATATCAATTGACCTTGAGGAATCCATGATTGCAGCTTGCAAAATAGAACGGGAGGAAGGCCAAATCTACTTTCTCAGAGGCCATCATCTCATCCCTAAATTGAATATCAATTGACCTTATCCATTTAATGACGTTTAGTTAGATGCTCCACCTATATCTGGACTTTTAAATGTATTTTTTTATTTATTTTTTATATGGAGGAAAACCAAAGAGATGTATTCTTGGTGGCTAGCTTGGTGTGTATTAAAGTATTAAACTATTAACTGATGATGAGGAAAACTGACCTCTATATATGGCATACTGTTAGTCTAGTTATGAAGGATTACTATTAGCGACCGTGGTTAATTTCTTTCTCTATAATTCTATATTATACATATTTTATTTAGATTTTAAATATATATATATATATATATTTAATTGACGTATCCTTTGCGTATCCGTATCCAATTACATTTAAGATTTACCGTATCCACGTATCCGATCGCATCGTATCCGGAAACTCGTACCCGTATCGGTGCTTCTTAACTCAAGGACAATCACAAATAATTCTACTTGACCTTAAAAACCACTCGCCCATAGTTTTCCCCTGAAAACAATATGACTGGACCAAAGTGTCTAGAAACAAAGTACACAAAAACAATAAGCAACCAAAGCCAACAATCAACAAATAATTAAAGAGGATAGGAACAAGACAAACCAAGCAACAAACATTGCTGCTCATGGACAAAGGCCTTAGAAAGGCAGTAAAAGGAAACCATTGAGCAATTAAATAAGAAATTAAAGGTAGAAGACATACCCAATCTTTTGGCTATATCTGTTGATCGAGCTTGAAGCCACAGAAGGGAAGTCAGTGCACCGTAGTAGTCAAAATCTCTCAGTACTGAAGAAACATTAAAAACAACTTTAATTAGATGGCCAATAAAGGAAAACGCCAATCAATCCTCACATAAAACACACATACAATGTTCTATAATCATCCAATTTAAGCACAAAACAATTGAAACCCAGAAACCAAATCCATGAGAAAATGGAATGGGAATATACCAATTGGAGAGAAGAAGACCAAGATGACATGGACGCCGTGCAGAAGCTTTTACTTCTCATGGTCTTTGATCTAAAACCAGCAACGAAAGATTCAATCTTTGGGTTTTGGGGAAACTTACATCAATGATTTTCTTTCCATTTTCTCTAAGGCTGTTAACAGACTATGAAAAGGCAGAAGAAACTTACATCAATGGAATAAGCACTTCCGAGAAGAAAGCTTATGGGCAGGGCAGAGAACAGATCTGTGAGGCATGTGAAACGGCGTCCGTCGGTGGCCGAGGTCTAGTGGTGAGAACCGAGTTTTGTTCATCTCTCTCTACTGCTCTTAATGGTGATGACGGTGTGAGGTGTTGAAGATCGTGGGCTGGCGTCGGAAACAACAGAGACGGAGAGTTCGTGAGGGAACGTGTGATGCGGGCGGGTTTGAAAGGAAAAGGGCAAACTACTGGTCCCCCTATACTTCCGGTGTGTCGATAGTTCAGTCTCTACTATTTCAGTTTTAACAGATAACTCTCCAAACATTCAAATTTTACACAATTTAATCTAAAATTATCATTTTACCCCTCACTTATTCTTTTTTTTTAATTATTCTTTTCTCTCTCTCTTTTTTATATATATGTATATGTATATGTATATGTATATATATATATATGTGTGTGTATATATTTTTTATTCTTCTCTCTCATTATATATATTAGCCCTTTAACATGTGCGAGCACATGTCAATTGGGTTTTGGGTTTTGTTTATTTTGTTTTTTTTTAATTAAAAAAGTTACGGCAATTTCTCTTTTAATTTTATGGAACCTTCTCATTTTTTCATGAGATGTATTACAATTTTTTTAAATATGATGTCTATTGACTATCTTATCCACAAATAGAAATAATTTGTTTATTAATATTTGTATAATGTGAGGGCATATATGGTACTTCAAAAATTTAACCATTTCCTCAAAAATTGGCTTAATTATAGAAATAATTTGTTTATTAATATTTGTATAATGTGAGCGCATATATGGTACTTCAAAAATTTAAAAATTTCCTCAAAAATTAGCTTAATTATATAAGATGTGTGTGTGTGTGTGTGAATATATATGTATGTATGTATTTGTGTGTGTGTGTGTATTAGGGGTTTTAGGGGTTCGTCAGTTTAGTCCCTGCACTTCTAATTTAATCAGAAAAATCCTCACACTCTCCAATTTGGTCAAATTGAGCCATTTCCTCACCATTCCGTCAATTTCCACTGTTTAGGTTGCTGACGTGGAACAACGCCGTCTGATATGTCAGATTTGTAGGACCTTCCCACATGTAAAATTCCCAATGTACCCCTCTCATATATCTCCCTTCCTTTCCCACTCGAGTAGCCTAATTCCTCAGAACACCGTTTTCAATCACTGAAGAACCCAAAATTAGAACCCTAATAGAAACCGTCATCCCAAATCAGGACACCGTATATAGGGGTTCTGTGAAGCGCAAATCTGATTCCCGTTTCCAATCTCGCAGCGAAGAACCCTAGAATCCTAAATCTCTCAAACTCAGAAGCACGAAATCGGGAAACCCAAAGCTGAATCCTCTTCCATTGGAGTCGAAGTTTCGAATCGAAGCTTCGATTGAAGACGTGGCCACATGGTAGGCAACGACCTTGACCTATGGATTCCAAGGGGAGCCGATATCGAAGCAGATGAGGTTCCCTATTATGGTGAGTTCTTTTTTAGGGTTTCGAAGCTTCACGGGTTTATGTGAACGGGGAGAAGGTATTTAAGCTTTCACGAGTTCGGGATCTACGATTTCCATAAAAAATTTGGGTTATGGGTAAGGTTTTTCGATTTTGGGTTTAGGGCTTTGAAAATATAGCTTCAGGTGTTTCCTTGTTTATATGGTTTCATGCTTTTGAAATTGCTGAATTGTATGTGCTCTCAGTTGGGGACAGATAAATAAATAAGTTTGGCTCCATGTGCAAGGTGGTAGTAAAGAAATAGGGTTGGTCTGCCATGTGCTTTCAAATTTGACATTACTTTCTGTGTTATGGTCCTAATGGGACCTAATATGCAAAGGAGGATGATTGTTTTGGCTTTATTCTGTTAACTTTGGTTGTTGTCGAGTTTATGGCGATACAATGGTTGGTTAGCTTGTGTTTCTTTTTCTTTTTTTTTTAATTTTTTCTGTAAAGGGACCTTTGCAGAGGAAATTAGTTGTTGTAGACTTTATGGTGATTACGTTGTAGACTTTTATGGTGCTTACTAGTTGGTGTAATGCTTTTGTAAAGGGATGTTTGAAGCTAAATTGTTTTGCTCCTTGACTTTTTTGCAGGGCAGCCGGATTATTTTACAATAAAGGTGTTTCATGGGGGCTGTACCTTGATAACAAGTATGTGGGAGGAAATGTGAATTTTTTTGACTATGTGGATAAGGACAAGATGTCCCTCGTAGAGATAGACAATATGGTGAGGCAATTAGATCCAACATATGAAGGGCAGAGAATAGATTATTGGTATAGGATTGGTTCCGAGGATGAAGCATTGACGAAGCTAAGTACTGATCTGGATGCCATAACAATGTGTTGCTATGTACCTTCAATTAGGTTGGTGTTACTGTATTTAGATCATATGGAGCTGCATGGTGTGTATGGGGACAGCTTGGATGAAGTGTATGAAATAGAGGACATCTTTTTTAGCCAAGCAAAATCTGGTGGGGTAGTTATAGAGGAACTACCAGATAGCCCAAGAAAAATAGCAAAGAGAAACGCTGAGATAGTTATAAGAGAAGTCCAGGATATTGTGCTATTTCAACATATGAAGGCTGCTAGTATTGGTCCAAATGACAAGGGTAAAGAAAAGGTTGATGAAAGGAGCAACCAAAACTCTAGCGGTATCGACTTTGATGATCTGCACGATATAGACATCCTAGATTTCATACCAAGTTATGGTGGACAAGGGTTTGAAGATAATGAAGAGGATGAAGAAGATGATGGATCTGATGGGAATAATGATGATGACTATAACCCTGAGGTGGATGGTGAAGATTATGACCCTTATGGTATAGATGATGATGATGATGATGATGTAGAGGGTATGGAAGGAAGTCAAGGAGCAGATGGTGGAAAGCAAACTGAAGATGGTGTAGGAACAAGCTGTCAAGGATCTGTATTGGGGAGCATAGATGCATATGCTGATTTGGAGGACAATGAGGACATGTTTGCTAATGTGGATTCGGATGAAGAGAGAATGGGACCTGCCGTAAACTCTTATGGGGAGCCTAAAGATGAATTCCCAGAATTTAACCAGAACACAGACATGAAGAAACCTGAGTTCTGCAAAAGGATGATATTTGCTAATGTAAGGATATTAAGAGCTGCATTGAGGGAGAAAGCAATTCAAGGTGGCTGGGAATACGTGTACCTCAAAAATGACAAGCAAAGATTAAGAGTGATATGCAAGGAGGATGACTGCCCCTTCGAGCTTTATGCATCAAAAATGCAACATGAGAACACACTCATGATCAAGACATATGAAAGTGAGCACAAGTGCACAAGAAAGTGGAACAACACAATGGTAAGGCCTAGATACTTGACTACAAAATTCAAGGACAAGATTCAGCTTAATGAAAACTGGAACACAGGTGAATATATACTTGTTTTTGAATTTGAATTGTAATGGTTTAATTGTGTACCAAACTTACTTCAATTATGTTTGGTGTGTTTGATATGCAGATTCTCTTGCCCAGACCATGTTTACAAAGATCAAGGCAAGGGTATCAAAGCAAATGGCCTATCGGGCTAAAAGGGCAGCTTTGTTGGAATTGGAGGGCTCTATTAGGGAACAATTTGCAAGGCTGGCAGACTATGGCAAAGAGCTGCAGCGGGTTGACCCAGCAACCACGATAGATATCAAGTGTGATTTCTCACACTCAAGTAGCCAGCCCATTTTCAAGAGAATGTACATATGTCTGGGGGCCCTTAAGAATGGATTCAAGGCAGGTAGTAGGGTTGTTATAGGATTAGATGTTGATCATCTAAAGAGTGCTTTTGGATGGCAACTCTTGACAGCCGTTGGGATCGATGCCAACAACACCACATGGGTCATAGCATATGCAATGGTGGAGAATGAGACTAAAGATTCGTGGATTTGGTTTCTGCAGTTATTGGGAAAAGATTTGGATATCAATGATGGTGGAGCCGGGTGGACATTTATAAGTAACAAACAGAAGGGATTGATGCCTGCTTTTGATGACGTGGTCCCCTTAGCACATATCAGATTATGTGCGAGACATATGTGGACTAACTTCACAAAGTTATTTCCAGGGAAACAGATGAAGGACCAGATGTGGAAGTGTGCTAAAGCAACCACAATGCCTTTCTATTTAAAAGACATGGAAGATATGAAACAGTTGAATGAGAAGGCATATGATTGGACGAAAGGTATATGCAGTTTTGGCTTCTTATTTGTATTCAGCTTATGTATGCATGAATGTTTATTGACACAATGACTTGTTAACTGTTTTACAGAACCTGAAAGGCCCCCAAAACATTGGTGCAGGGCTTTCTTTAACACTGCACAGCAGTGTGACATTCTAATCAATAACTTGTGAGAGAGTTTTAATGGATGGATAAGAGACGCTAGGGGTAAGCCACCTGTGTCCATGTTTGAAGAAATCCGAGTGAAGCTAATGACAAGGATTCAGCTTAGAAGGGCAAAAATGCAAGCTTACCATGGCAACATTTGCCCCAAAGCAAGGAAAACACTTGAAAAGAATAAGTTGAAGGCCGCTCCAGACTGTATTTCTACCTTCAATGGAGGTCACCAAGCTGAAGTTGAGAACTTTGGTGGCTCTAAGAATACTGTGGACCTGAATCTAAGGACATGCTCTTGTCGAAGGTGGGACTTGTCGGGAATTCCTTGCAAACATGCAGTCTCAGCTATTTTCCAGAAGAGGGAGGACCCGGATGATTACGTTGTTGAATGCTACCTCAAGAAGACCTATATGGCAATATACAACAACCTCATAATGCCTGTTAATGGTATGGATATTTGGTTAAGAGGTGAAGGACTAGCAATGTTACCTCCCTAATATACAAGACAGCCGGGTCGACCAAAAACTGTGAGGATTAAAGACTCTTCAGAGAAAGCTCAGGGATCTGGTACTAAACTAGGAAGAGTACAGAAATCACTAAAGTGAGGCAATTGTGGGGTCCTAGGTCACAATATGAAGACATGTCATCGACATCTGCCACCAAAGGAGAAAAGTTCTGCCCTTAATAAAAGGAGGAAGCTAAACAACGGGGAGGATTCTGAAACTCAGGTAATTGTATAACCTAAATGTTGTTTTTGATGATTTTTAAGTGAGAGATTGTGCAAACCCTTATTGTTACTTTCAGCAGACCAAGGAGGGAAAAAAAACAACCTTGACAAAGAATGAATTGAGGAAGAAAGCCAAAGAAACAGCCGAGTATCAAAAGGTATGATTAGCTCATTTTTTTCACTGTATTTGTGTGTACTCGACTCATTTTAGCTTAACTCAATTACTTGCAATGAATTACCACATGTGTAGAAGAAGATGGCTTCCATGAAGGCGTCAAGAGCAGCAGGAACCAAATCTGCCCCAATCGTCTCAAGGAGTGTACCACCACCACCTACCCCAACAAGGCCACCACCAACTGCCAGTTCAAGGCCTGTACAAAGTTCTCAAGCATCCAGCACCAAGGCTGCAAACCCAACTAGAACCTCGCAAAGAATTAGACAAAACTCAGGTAGAGGAGGTGGGAAATAGTTGAACTCCAATTTCACATTAGCAAGCCCTGCAATTCTATTTTGTAACCCCTTTTCGTGCAATCTGTTGGTATTTGCAAACTCATGACATTTTTTTGTTAGATATGGTGTTTGAACAGATTATGGGGATATATTGTTGTAAGGCTCTATGTTTTTTTGCTTTTGTCAAGTTAGAGCTGCATTGTAGTGTTGTGTTCATGGGTTTGCTATTAGATGAAATTGGATGGAGGACTTGGATGTATCTTTTGGTTATTATGAACATCAGTGGATGCATTTGAATCTATGAATCTATGAATTTATGTTGTTTTTTTTTTTCTCTTGGTGCCAAAATTTATGTTGTTATGACTTTATGTTATGAACCCGTGCTTCTTGTTGTTAGGATGTCCTTTTTAAAACATGTTCAGACTAAGCTCAATGTCATGACTTAGTCCTTTTTGGCAACTTAATAATGTTGCCCAATCATGATGTGACACGTGGCACTTTGGGTTTTGTTAGAGGAAACTGATGTTCAAGAATTGGAGGGAAACTTTGGTCAGTTGGTTCTGTTTGATGAAGGGGTAGAGATATATGAGAGGGGTACTTTGGGAATTTTTCACGTGGGAAGGTCCCACAAATCTGACATATCAGACGGCATTGTTCCACGTCAGCAACCTAAACAATGGAAATTGACGGAATGGTGAGGAAATGTCTCGATTTGATCAAATTGGAGAGTGTGAGGACTTTTCTGATTAAATTAGAAGTGCAGGGACTAAACTGACGAACCCCTAAAAGTACAGGGTAGTAAACATAATTTTTTCCTTACTTTTATATATATATATATATTGTTAAAGTAAAATGACAATTGGAATGGTCTACTCATTTCATTTCATAACCCCTTTATATAGGGAGAGAATTACAATGGAAATAACAATTACAATAATAACATTAACTACTGATTGATTCGTAATCCATGCTGATTGATGTTAATCGGTAATTGCTTGATTCCCTCTCCGTCAATCACTTTGACGAAGGCACACAATATGTTTTTCCTTTAACACTCCCCCTTGTGCCAAGTCAAAGACGAAATGGTGCATGAGTTGTTGCCTCACTAAAAACCTTGCCAAGTAACAATAAAAACCCTGTGGGACAAAAATACACCTTGGTCGAAGGAAAAGAGCACAACGCACCTTCTACATTTGAGAATGACATGTGTGTGTTAGACTCCCCCTGACGTCTACATCTCCCCCTGATCATTAATCAAGTGAGCTTGGAAAGTCTTCGCATTCCTATGCTTTTCACATGTTTCTCAAATGTGTCCTTAGGCAATGATTTCGTGAACAAATCTGCCACATTCTCCTCAGACCTTACTTGATTCATTTGAATCTTGAGGAGAGTCTGTTGTTGCTAATTGTAGGACAACTTTGGCGATATGTGTTTTGTGTTATCACCCTTAATATAACCTAGCTTCATCTGTTTGGTGCAAGCTGCATTGTGTTAGTAAATGCAAGTAGGCTCTTCAGTGGTAGTACTCAAACCACTAGTCCCTCGAATATGTGCAATGATAGTTCTTAACCATACACACTCAAGAACCACCTCATGTAGAACAATGATCTCTGAGTGGTTCAAGGAGGTAGCCACAAAGGTTTGCTTGGTTGATCTCCAAGATATCACCGTGTTCCCATTGGTAAATACATAACCAGTTTGGGAACGATATGTGGGTCAGATACGTATCCAGCATCAGCAAAACCGACCAAAACGTCATTTGGCGTTTTAGTGTAGTGAGTGGCGTTTTCGCCATCAACATTTCCTTTAGGGATTGCAGTTCCATTTGCGGTCCATCTTGTCTCTCTGTAAGGAAAGAACAGTCCCAAATCAAGGGTTCCTTTTAGGTATCGAAAATGTTCTTGATACCATTCCAGTGACGCTGCGTTGGCGCTGAGCTAAATCTAGCTAACAAGTTCATTGATAATGCAATGTCTGGTCGAGTAAATTGGACTAAGTACAATAATGCGCCTATTGCACTTAGATAGGGAATTTCAGCTCCCAATACTTGTTCGTCATCTTCCTCTGGACGAAATGGATCTTTCCTTGCATCCAAACTTCGACCGATCATGGGAGTACTAGCAGGATGTGCTTTGTCCATGTTATATCGCCTGACTTTTGGACATATGCAGACTGGTGGATTAACATTCCACAAACTCAGTGTTCTAGTTCACGACCTAGATAGAATCGAGTTTTCCCAAGATCCTTCATCTCAAATTTGGATTTCAAGTAGCTCGCGGTTTCTCTTATTTCATCAAGAGTACCAGTTATGACATATACTACTACAATTTGCAAATCCGGAACTTGTTTTCTTTATGAATACGCAGGGGCATAATTCATCGTTCTTATATCCCTTCCCAATCAAGTAGTCACTTAGACGGGTATACCACATCCGTCTGGATTGTTTCAATCCGTAAATGAGCGTTTCAACTTAATTGCAAACGCACTCTGTGGTTTAGAGTCACTTGACTTGGGTAATGTAAGGCCATCAGGCATTTTCTTATATATCTCTGAATCTGGATCCCCATAGAGATATGCAGTAACCACATCTATGAGCTGCATTTCCAGTCTTTTGGAAACTACTGAGCTAACTAAGTAAGTAGCGGAACGTTATAACGTCTATTTTGGGAGAGAATGTCTCCTCGTAGTCAATTCCAGGGCGTTTGTGAGAAACCTTGCGCCACAAGGCGAGCCTTGTACCTGAGGACTTCATTCTTCTCATTACGCTTTCTGACAAAGACTCATTTATGTCATACAGGCTTTACACTTGGTGGGGTTAGCACTACCAGACCAAATACCTGTCTCTTTGTCAGAGAATCTAATTCTACCTGGATTGATTCATTCCATTTAGGCCAATCTGCTCTTTGTTGACATTTTTCAACAGAGCGTGGTTCGATATCATCGTGCTCTATGATTCCTTGAGCAACAGTATATATCATCAATGTGTATGGAAGATCTTTCTATCAACTCATACGTACTCTCGTAATCCTTTGAGATTTCTTTGTTCTCTGGAATCATTTCAAACATCGGAGCGTCCTCCAGTATTGATTCATGGATATAACTATAATCAGAGACAATCTCATGAGAGGGATTCTATACATTGATGATTGGTTTGTGCCTTACTCACCCTCTTCTTCCTTGGGTGAGTGTCAATCGAACCAAGTGACCTCCCCCTCTTCCTTGGGGAGCCACGGCCTCAACCACACCTCCACTAAGTGCGGTTGTAGTGCCTCTATCTGCGGCATAGTGCCCCTTGTTGGGGGCTTCTAACCTTGCAGGCACATTTGCAGCTGGTATATGTGATCTCGTCACTTTTACGATATCAGTAAACGCATCAGGCATCGAATCTGTTACGTTCTGAAGATCGATTATTCTTTTCACTTCACTTTCGCTTTATGAAGTGCGGGGATCAAGATGAGACAGAGTGGGGAAAAACCATGACAATTCCTGTCGTTCCCTTGGAAAATCCTTTTTCCTATCTCCCCCTAATGACGGGAAGACTGTCTCATCAAAGTGACAATCCGCAAATTAGCGGAAGAGATCGCCTGTCAAGGTTCCAAATAGCGTATAATTGTTGGGGATTCGTATCCAACATAAATACTTAATCGTCTCTGAGAACCCATTTTGGTGCGCAGTGGGGGCGCAATAGGCACATATACTGCTCAACCAAATATGCGTAAGTGTGAAATGTCAGGCTCATATCTAGTTACCAACTGGTACGCAAATAATGGTTGGCTAGCTGTGGGTCTGAAACGAATAAGTAAAGCTGCGTGCAATATTGCATAACCCCATGCAGATATGGGCATGTTGGTGCGCATAACCAAAGCTATAGCCTTTTGATGGTGGCTTCTGCGAGACCATTTTGTGTCTACACATGGGGTACAGGATACTCTACATCAATCCAAATAGATATGCAATAATCATCAAATGCTTTTGATGTAAACTCTCCAGCATTATCAAGCCTTATAGACTTGATAGGGTGATCAGGGTGGTGAGCCCTTAAACGTATAATCTGTGCTAGGAGTATTGCAGCATTTCTTGTGGACAATAAAACGACATGTGACCAGATTGTCGAAGCATCCACCAGAACCATAAAGTACTTGAATGGTCCGCATTCTGGATGGATAGGTCCACAGACATCTCTTTGTATCCTTTGTAAGAATGGAATGTTTTGTTTTGTATCTTTAGCATAGGAAGGTCTCGATCCTGTTTTTGCTAAAGAGCAGGCTTTGCAAAACGAGTGATGTGCCTTTGAAATAGTCAATGAGGCATAATGGGAGGGAGGTAGTGCTTCTGGTACTTCAGAAAAGCAATGACTGCATTTGAGCAATCCTAGAACCGACACCTTGCAGTGTGGCGGATTTTTCTCCCATTTTTCACTCGAAAGAAGGGATGTCCGTGTGAGTTCTTGAAAAATACGGATCATCATGTCACGACCTCGGTACCATAGGCGGTCATGCAAAAGCCTGTATGAGTCAGTGTCCCACATTTCATTGTTGGTGACAGTATAGGATTCAATGTTCCGAATCGTAGTGTGGTACAGTCCACTAAATTTGACTCATAAGTTTCTCTAAGATGTGTTTCCTTCCACAGTCATTAGATATAATATCAAGGTATTCAGTTCCATTCTCACGGTGTGTTTTTACATGATAACCGTTGGCACAAATTGCTTTGAAACATTAACAAGGTTCGATTAGCTCTTGGTGCATATAGAGCGTCTGTGACTTGAAATGTTGCGCCATTAGGCAGCAAAAATTTGGCAGTTCCTCGCCATTTTATTAGTTGTGATAATCTAATCGTCGTAGTCACAGAGGAATTATAGTCTATTAGTTCAATGAATAATTGCCTATTTCTTAATATTGTGTGAGTAGTCCCACTATCATCAAAGCACTCAAGTTCTCCTCCATTCATTCCTACAAATAAATGGGAGGTATTTAGAAAATATAACTCATATTCTTTAGAGTATTTCTATTTGCGTAGAATGGTATTCTTTTCATTCTAATAATTTTTCTCTAGATGTATTGCTTTACATCTTTATAGTGCTATGTCGAACCATGTAAATATGTGTAGTAAGTAAATTTGAATAAATTCAGTGCTTCAGAATAAAATTCAAAATTTATTAATAAGCCAACGATAATCAAATCAATGTCGTGTTCAGAAATCTTATTCATGAATCCATGATTGAAAATAAACTTTAAGACCAAACAATAGTCTAATTAAAAATGAGGCATTATGCCTTCACAGCTGTCTTTGGAAAATAAAATGAATAAAGCAGATCAGTCAAGATTGAGAGCATCCATTGACTTAGCAAGTTCCTCTTTGCCATTGGAGTCTGCAACTGTAAGGTTGACGTCTAGGTCATGACCTCCTTCTTCCATATAGTGAGCCACTTGTTCTTTAGACTCTCTATACCTCTTGTAATTGGCTGCTACTCTGTTGTTTGCTTGGCAGTTCTTGTACCAATGCCCAATGAATCCACACCTATAGCATGGTTCATTGTCAGCTCTTTCCTTTGGCATCTTGTTTCCATGATTCCCATGTCCCTTTCCACGTGGTGCATTGTTGCCACGTGGGTAGGGATCATCACGTCTAAACCCCCTTGCATTGGAGTTATTTCCACCTTTCATTTTTCCATAATTAGCCTCGGGAATTTTCTTTGTCCCAGTGGGCCTAGCATTGTTATTCAAGAGAATCTTATTTTGTCTCTCAGCCACTTGCAGTAGGCTTATCAACTTATTGAAGGTTGTGATTTTTTGTTGTCATAATCCAACTGATACTGGTTCGCTAGTATAAAAGCTGAATTAGGAAAGGTGGTAAGAGTCTTGTAGATCATATCATCTTCTGTGATTTCCCTTCCACAGAAATTTAGACGTGCCTTTAAGCGCAACATGTCCTTGTTGAAGTCATTGACCTTTTTTAGTCAAGCAAGCGGATTCCATTCCGCTGAACAGCCAGTCCTGGGAGCAAAGTATCGTGAATGTTCCCAAAACGTCCTTTAAGGGCATCCCACAGTGCTTTGGGTGTCTTCAACTGAAGGTACTCCCAGCGTAGGCTAGGATCAATATGTCGCCTCAGAAAAATTAAGGCATCTGCTTTCACCTTATTAGATAGTTCATCATCTTTGGGATCAGTAATGGTGGCAGTGTAGTCTTTTGCCACAAAGGCAGTTTCCATATCGGAAACCCAACGATGGTACTCAAGTCCTTCTGAGTCCAATATGTCAAACTCAGGTCGAGTTGGATCAGCCATCTACATAAAATAAGAGAGAAGACATAAATTACGCAGTCATAAAGACATCCACGTAAATTATTTTCCAAACATATGAATTAGATTTCAAGACCAAGATTCGTAATGGTCACATTTTTTTTCGATGCTATGTGAAAATACTTTATCACAGTAAGTGAGTGTATAATGCGCATGAGTTTGCATTATCATGGCCAAACGATATTGATATGTTGCATTAAAAATAATCATAGCACGTAATAAATAATAAAAATATAGCATATATTAAAATAAAAATATAGCATACTCAAATTTCTCAAATCTATACCAAAATATATGTTACACATAATAATAGCAATAATATATCATGCGTAAAATAAAATATAAATAATAGTATAATTAAAGGCATGCTTAGGAATAACTATATAAGCGTAAATAAAATTCACAAAACATGCTCACAATTGCATAATAAAAACATAAACAATAAAATATAAAGCATGCTTCAACATAATTATAAATCATGCTTAAATATAATGATATAAAACATAAATAATAAGGCATGCTTAAAACAATCAAAATTATCTAATTAAACATGCTTAATAACAAAATATAATAAAAGCATAAACAATAAAGTATAAAGCATGCTTTGTTAAAATCATAAAATAAAATAAAGAAAACATACTTGATTTCGCGAAAATAAAACAATCCTAGCGCACGCGCGTGTTGATGCAGGCGTGCGTAGCGATGTTTTTAAGTTTTGAGAAAAACTGAGCTTTCTCTTTCTTTTCAGTAATGGGACTTGTTGTTTTTTTTCTTTTTCTTTTTTTTTTTTTTTTCTTTCTGGGCCGCAGGGCCTGCTTTTGTTGTTTTTTTTCTTTTGGGCCGGATTAGCCCCTTTCTTTTTTTTTCTTTGGGAAGCAGGCCTGCTGCCTTTTTTTTTTTTTTTTTTTTGAATTGGGCCGGCTTTTTCTTTGGGCCGGGTCAGCTCATCAGTTTTTTTCGCTTCTTCTTCCTCTGGATTTCTGCTGCGTTCTTTTTCTGGTTTACAGATGGGCAACGACGAGGCAAGGTGGAGACCGGTGGAGACTGTGGCCTATGGGCTGGAGACCGGTGGTGCTGTGCTAGAGGCAGCGATGCCGGGATTGGATCTGCAGGCGCACAGGTGCTGCATGGACAGAGGTGCGCTGGGATTGGTGCTGCGCTGGGGTTGCTGCAGGCGCGGAGGTTGCAGGGGTCGTGCGTGCTCCGGCGTGCTTGGAGAAGACTGGGTGCTACTGTGTGGGGGCAGGGAGGCGGGATATGCGCGCAGAGAATAGGCGCGGGTGGGCACGGCGCTGGGTTGTGGTGGATGTGCGCTGCTGCTGCAGGCCGGTGGGGTTCGCTGGCTTGTGAGGCAGGCTGGTTGTAGGAGGCTGCAAGGTGCACTGGGGCTGCTTGGGTATGGCAGCTTGCAGACGGCAACGCTGAAGGGAGGGGGGGGGGCCCGATCTGGACGTGAAGATGAATGCCGGTGAGGTCAATCTGCTGCTGCTGGGAAGAGTTTTTTTTTTTTTTGGTTGTTGATGGCGGCAGAAACAGAATATTTTCTTCTAGGGTTTGTTTCTTTTCGTTTAGAAAGAAAACTAGAAAATTAAGATTTTTTTCTGTTGGCTATTTGCTCTGAGCGTGCTGATAACGTGTTAAAGTAAAATGACAATTGGAATGGTCTACTCATTTCATTTCATAACCCCTTTATATAGGGAGAGAATTACAATGGAAATAACAATTACAATAATAACATTAACTACTGATTGATTCGTAATCCATGCTGATTGATGTTAATCGGTAATTGCTTGATTCCCTCTCCGTCAATCACTTTGACGAAGGCACACAATATGTATTTCCTTTAACATATATATATATGTATGTATATGTATATGTATACGTAGATATATAAATATATGTATAATTTTATACATGTGTGTGTGTGTGTGTGTGTGTAATGTGTGTGTGTGTGTGTGTGTGTGTGTAATGTGTGTGTATGTATATGTGTGTGTGTGTGTGTGTGTATTAGATATATAAAAAAAAAGAGGAAGTGAGGGGTAAAATGGTCATTCTAGACTAAATTGTGTGAAATTTGAATGTTTGGGGAGTTATCTGTTAAAATTGGAATAGCAGGGACTGAACTGTCAAATCTCAAAAAGTACAGGGAGGGACCAGTAATTTCCCCAAAGGAAAAAGAGGCGGACATGGTATAATATTTCTCAAGGGCAGTGTGTGATTTTTTTTTTTTCCGAACAATATAATTTTTTTGTATTGCCACTGACATCTGTGTGAGATACATTTAAAATTCTTACTGATATCCGTGTGAGATACACATTTGAAGATTTACACAGAATTCCGTATGTGTGTCTTTTTCTCACACGGATGTCCGTATCTTCTTTTCTCACAGATATCTATGTAATGCTCATTTCACACAGATATCTGTGTCAAAATATTTTAGCCACGGAAGACTGTCCCTCTACAATTCATATAGCACAAAAAAAAAATTAATAAACTAATATCTAATATATACAGAAATATGTGTCAATTAAGTTTCACACGGATAACCGTGTGAGTAAATGATAAATTTCACACGTAAGTTTGTATCTAATATTGTTTCACACGGACTTTTGTGGTTATTGTTATTTCATAAATTCTTGTGGGCCCAATTATACCTATTTCACACGGTTTTCTGTATGTATTGCCAATTCACACTGATATCCGTGGCTTTCTAAATCTGTGTGAATTAAATCTGTGTGAGATGCCTATTTTGCTAGTAGTGGATCTGTTAGAGATGCTCTTAGTGTATTTTTATAGTTCTAATTTGGAACATCTTTAGCTTAATCTTTTAAATTTTAGTTTTTGTTGTAAATATTATTATCTATGTGGATGTCCATGTAAATACTCATTAGTTATGTACTTTGATGTAAACTCTATCTCTATATAAATGAGGCTAATGAGACTGAATGATAACACTTCTATTTCCTCTCAACTATTTTCTCTCCATCTTGTCTCTACTTCATAACACGTTATCAGCACATTTTGCTCTTATTCTTTTTTTTTTCTTAAAAACTCGATGATGATCTAAGATGTCTTGGCACAACGTTTGTTGCTTTTGACCATGATTCATGATCTATGAGTTTTAATTTTCATAATTATATCGGTTGATTTTGTGTAACCTATATATGTTTTTGATTCATAAGTTATATAATTATGCAAACAAATTGTTTTGATTTGGACCATCTTGAATTCTTGATTAAGGGACGGCTAGCTGCTGACTTGCTATCAAATCATTTGGTTCTATTGGATTTAGCAACCCTTTGTCAGTACTCTTAATTTTCATTGTTTGGTTTATCAATTTGTTATTCCCAATGTCGTGATACGAGCAATCTGATCCTTTGATTTACTTGATATGCATGAGATAATTATGAGCAATCTGATCCTTTGCTCGTAAGTTTATGGTTTCATTTTGATATTTGCTATTACAGGCCCACATATATGTTGGTGAAATATGAATGGTTTTTTTTGTTTCTTTTTTGTTTTCCGTTTATTATCGATCATTGATCAGTTCCCTAATTTTCAACCCCGTGGTTAAGGGTAGTCAAAGCAATTACATTTGACAAATATATTATTGCATTCTTTTTTTTGTGCCTGCATACACACCGCAAAGCCCGCTCTACCAAACATTTCATATATACCTGTTAGAGTTTGAATAGAAATAAGTTTCTATTGAGGAGGATTAGATTTGTCTCAAAGGGATCTGTCAAGGATTTTCTTCCTCACTCGGATCCATCTCAAGGGGATTTTCACCTCACTTGGATCTTCCTCAATGAGATTTCCAAACGGTGGTGGAATAGAATTCAGTATTGACGGTTGAATTCAAAAGCACAAGTCTGATCAACTTACCTTTTGAATTTGAACTAAAGAGGTTATTGAAAGGCAACTTACCTCTTCAATTTAAACTGAAGTGGTGTCTCAAACATTATATAAACCCACCAGGTCTTCCTCTCCAAAACACACAGATTTATTTTCCTTCCTTTCCTTCAGAGAGAAAAGCACTTAGTACGTTCGCTAGAATCCAAGGTCTGGTGCTAGGCTCTTGGATTATCGATAGTTGTATCCTGGTGGACAGAAGCCTAACGAACTACAAGCACTGAGTAGGGGTGAAATTCTGTCTAAAGGACATTGCCAATCTGCAAGCCTCTATCGAATCACAAGTCAGTTTCTCTTGCAATTACAATTCCTTTATCTCAGATACATATTGAGTACTGTAATCCATATATTATTGTATAAATTATTGTTGTAATTACTTATATATTGTAGAAGCATATTTTCAATTCATTGATACAAATTCCAACAATCTTTAGACAGAATTTTCATGGATCAAGTATCAGTGAATGGTGTGAAAACTCATGTTGAGAAACCAGAAAAATTCAAGGGCGTGGACTTCAAACGCTGGCAACAAAAAATGTTGTTTTATCTAACAACATTGAACCTTGCTCATGTCGTGAAGGAAGAAGTTCCAAAGGCAGAAGGAGATGATGTGACTGCAGAACAATTGAATGCAATTGATGCCTGGAAACATTGTGAGTTTCTCTGCAGGAACTATATTCTCAATGGTCTGGATGATACTTTGTATGATGTATATAGGTCATACACCACTGCAAAGGAACTCTGGAATTCTTTGGAGAAAAAATACAAAGTTGATGACGCAGGTTCAAATAAGTTCATTATTGGAAAATTTTTGAACTATAAGATGGTGGATAACAAGACTGTTGTTAGTCAAGTTGATGAACTCCAGGTGATTATTCATGAACTTCATGCTGAAGGTATGGTGATTAATGAAAGCTTTCAAGTTGGTTCTGTTATAGAAAAATTACCACCTTCTTGGAAGGATTTCAAAGTGCATTTGAAGCACAAGAAGAGTGAAATGACCATGGAGGATCTGGTTTTGAAACTACGAGTTCAAGAAGACCACCTGAAAAGTGAGAAGCAACCCGATGGATATGTCATCGAAGCCAAAGCAAATATGGTTGAGGGAGAAACTTCCAAACCAAAATTCAAAGGTCAGAAATTCAAAGGCAATAAACATGATGTCAAATATGCAACAAAGACCAAGAATTTCAAGAAAATTAAAGGTAGTTGCTGGGTGTGTGGAAAGCCTGGACACAAGGCACAAGAATGTCGCCACAAGAAAGATGCACCTGCTGCCATTAGGAACAACAACAATAACAACCAAGCAAATGTGGCTGTGGCTATGGAGGATTTTGTGGCTGTTGTTTCTGAAGTCAACTTGGTGAATGACAATAAGGACTGGTGGATTGATACCGGTGCAACAAGGCACATTTGTGGAGATAGAAATCTGTTTACCACCTATCAACCACTTAATGGTGAGGAGCAATTGTTCATGGGAAATGCATCTGCATCAAGTGTTGCTGGAAAGGGTAATGTGGTTTTGACATTCACTTCTGGGAAAAAACTCACTCTAACTGAGGTGCTACATGTTCCTGAAATTAGGAAGAATCTTGTGTCTGGTCCTTTGTTGAGCAACAAAGGATTTAAACTTGTTTTTGAATCTGACAAGTTTGTTCTCACTAAGGGAGGAACTTTTGTAGGAAAGGGTTACCTGGCAGAGGGGCTCTTCAAACTCAATCTATATGTATATGATGTTGCTAATAATAATATAGATAATGCTTCTACTTACTTGCTTGAGTCTTCTAATTTATGGCATGCTAGATTAGGACATGTCAACTTTCGTTCTTTACATAGAATGATTAATCTTGGTTTGTTACCAAAATGCACTATAGATGCTGCACATAAATGTGAAACTTGCACAGAATCAAAATTTGCAAGGCAAACTTTTAGATCAATTTTTGGTAGATCAAATGAGGTGTTGGGATTGATTCATAGTGACTTATGTGACTTTAAATCCACACCAACTCGTGGGGGAAAGAACTATTATGTTACTTTCATAGACGATTGCAGTAAGTACTGCTATGTGTATCTAATACATAGCAAAGATGAAACTTTGAATATGTTTAAGACATATAAGGCTGAAGTTGAGAATCAACTTGATAAGAAAATTAAAATCCTAAAGTCAGATAGAGGAGGTGAATATGAATCTAATGCATTTGCAGAATTTTGCTCTTTACATGGCATCATTCATCAAACTACTGCACCATATTCCCCGCAACAAAATGGAGTTGCTGAAAGAAAGAACAGAACATTTAAAGATATGATAAACTCCATGTTAAATAGCTCTGGACTTCCTCACAATTTGTGGGGTGAAGCATTACTTACTGCTAATGCAATCTTGAATAAAATTCCACACAAGGGAACTAACAAGTCTCCATATGAAATATGGAAAGGAAGAATGCCTTCGTATAAAACATTAAAAGTGTGGGGGTGCCTTGCTAAGGTTCAAATTCCTTTACCAAAGAGGAGCAAATTAGGACCAAAAACAATTGACTGTGTGTTTATTGGATTTGCCAATAATAGTGCAGCATATAGATTCTTAGTATTTAAACCAGAAGTGATTGATATACATGTAAATACTATTATAGAATCTGTGGATGCAGAATTTTTTGAAGATATATTTCCATACAAAACTAGAGTATCTTCAAATAAAAGGAAATATGATTCAAGTCATATGATTCAAGTCATATTGATGATGCTACATCATCTGATGTACAAGGAAATGATCTGGAACCAAATACTATCAATAATGGTGATCAAGAATCAGACTTGGAACCAAGAAGGAGTAAGAGAAATAAAATTGCCAAGGACTTTGGACCCGAATTTCTTACTTATATAGTTGAGTCAGAACCACAAACATACAAAGATGCATTGACATCTCCAGATGCTCCTTTTTGGAAGGAAGCAATCAATAGTGAAGTTGAATCCATTTTGCAAAACCACACATGGGAATTGGTTGACTTACCTCCTGGTAATAAACCAATTGGATATAAATGGATTTTCAAAAAGAAATTGAAACCAGATGGTACCATAGATAAGTTTAAAGCTCGTCTAGTTGCAAAAGGATATCGTCAAAAAGAAGGGTTGGATTTCTTTGACACTTATTCACCGGTCACAAGAATTACATCTATAAGGATGCTAATTGCAATTGCATCAATGTATAATCTGGAAATTCACCAAATGGATGTGAAGACTGCATTTTTAAATGGTGAATTAGATGAAGAAATATATATGGAACAACCGGAAGGGTTTGTGGTAAAAGGTCAAGAAAAGCAGGTTTGTAGACTTGTTAAATCCTTGTATGGACTTAAACAAGCTCCCAAACAATGGCATGAAAAGTTTGATCACACAATGACCACACATGGTTTTAAGATCAATGAATGTGACAAATGTGTTTACATAAAGAATTTTAAAAATTCTTGTGTCATTATATGTTTATATGTAGATGACATGCTTATCTTGGGATCCAACTTAGATGTCATAAACTCCACAAAGAAAATGTTGAACTCTAAGTTTGATATGAAAGATATGGGAAGAGCTGATGTGATTCTTGGCATTCGCATTCGAAGGAGTGCAAATGGATATGTTTTAACTCAATCCCACTATGTGGAAAAAGTACTCAAGAAATTTGGTCACTTTGATAGCAATCCTGCTGTAACTCCTTTTGATGCCAACAACAAGTTAAAGAAAAATGTTGGTGAAGGTGTATCGCAATTGGAGTACTCTCAGGTAATCGGATGTTTAATGTACATTATGAATAGTACTAGGCCGGATATAGCTTATTCCATAAGTAGGCTTAGTAGATACACCAACAATCCTGGAAAAGATCATTGGGAGGCTTTAATAAGAGTACTCAGGTACTTAAAGTATACCATTGATTATGGATTGCACTACACAAGATACCCTCCTGTGTTGGAAGGCTATACTGATGCTAATTGGATTTCAGATTGCAATGAATCTAAATCCACAAGTGGATATGTCTTCACTATTGAAGGTGCAGCAGTATCTTGGAAATCATCAAAGCAAACGTGTATAGCACGATCAACAATGGAATCTGAATTTATAGCCTTAGATAAAGCTGGAGAAGAAGCAGAATGGCTTCGCAATTTCTTAGATGACATTCCATTGTGGCCTAAGCCTCTTACAGCTATTTGCATACATTGTGACTGCATGTCAGCAATAGCTAGAGCAAAAAGCCATATATATAATGGGAAATCGAGGCACATAAGACGTAGGCATAATACAATCAAGGAAATGCTCAAAATGGAACTATTTCCATTGACTATGTTAAATCAAAAGAGAATATTGCAGATCCTCTTACAAAAGGTACACCTAGAGAGCAAGTACAGTATACATCGAGGGGAATGAGTTTAAAGCCAATTCAATGAATCAAACTTGGCGGAAACCTAACCTCGTTGATTGGAGATCCCATGGTCTAGGTTCTATAGGCAAACTAGTTGAGTAAGATTCAAAACTTTGAACACACGACATAACTCATTCTAAGATGGGAAAAGTGTGTTACCTGTGACGAAGTGAAAGGTTGAATTCAATATTCTTAATGACACTAATCTCTTACATTTCAAGAGGAATATAGCAGGATATTCATAAATTAGGTGTCACCTATACGAGAGTAAATGTGGGGTCGCATTTATGAGAATTACATGGCTAAGTTCTCTAAAGCTCTCATGAATCCGGGATTTGTTCAGGACCAAAATGAACACAAACGTATGAACTGAAAAGTGTCGGAAGTGATACGTGTGATACTTATTGTCTTGGCCTACTACTACAACGGTGAACATTTCAAGATTTCATATTCACTGCGTCACCAAGTACGTCCGATAAGTGTTCGCTAAGGTAGGTTCAAGTCCAAAAGACACCTCTCCTGATGCGTATCAATTCCAAATTTCTCTCGAAATGTTTCATCATTAGTACAATTCTGCCATCGTTCCTTATATTCATCTTTCTATTCAAATGTGAGGGATTGTTAGAGTTTGAATAGAAATAAGTTTCTATTGAGGAGGATTAGATTTGTCTCAAAGGGATCTGTCAAGGATTTTCTTCCTCACTCGGATCCATCTCAAGGGGATATTACCTCTCCAAGATTTTCTTCCTCACTCGGATCCATCTCAAGGGGATTTTCACCTCACTTGGATCTTCCTCAATGAGATTTCCAAACGGTGGTGGAATAGAATTCAGTATTGACGGTTGAATTCAAAAGCACAAGTCTGATCAACTTACCTTTTGAATTTGAACTAAAGAGGTTATTGAAAGGCAACTTACCTCTTCAATTTAAACTGAAGTGGTGTCTCAAACATTATATAAACCCACCAGGTCTTCCTCTCCAAAACACACAGATTTATTTTCCTTCCTTTCCTTCAGAGAGAAAAGCACTTAGTACGTTCGCTAGAATCCAAGGTCTGGTGCTAGGCTCTTGGATTATCGATAGTTGTATCCTGGTGGACAGAAGCCTAACGAACTACAAGCACTGAGTAGGGGTGAAATTCTGTCTGAAGGACATTGCCAATCTGCAAGCCTCTATCGAATCACAAGTCAGTTTCTCTTGCAATTACAATTCCTTTATCTCAGATACATATTGAGTATTGTAATACATATATTATTGTATAAATTATTGTTGTAATTACTTATATATTGTAGAAGCATATTTTCAATTCATTGATACAAATTCCAACAATACCAATATATTTTTGTCTTCTATTCTGGGTACGTTCTTTTTGAAATCTAGGTATATTTTTATTGATCTATTATTTGGATTTCGATTCATCTGTTTGAGAAGTTGATATAATAAACTCACATCTTCTAGTTGTGGACTAAATCGATCGAGACTAGAAGTTTCTTGATCCGATTATATGAGGGCCTGGAGTTTCTCAAGGGTTATATACTCAAAATTGCGACATGAATTGTCTTAGAGCCGATACATTTAATGAGGGCCAGAAGTTCCTCAAAGTTATACAATGACCACATGTAGTGATCCCTGGTCATATAGAGGACCTGAAGTTCCTCAAGCGTCATGAAATGTAAATTGAAATTATGACATGAAGCTCTTCAGAACTTATGCAACTACGAGGGCCAGAAGATCCTCAGAGTTATATAATCGAGCATATGAACTCACATATTTTTGATCCCCAATAATTATAAGAGGGCCGGAAGTTCCTCAAAATGTTTGGGTATTGGGGTTCCCTCCTCCGCACGACAATGTGAATTTGAAGTTCCTTACCTTATTTTGAGATTATGTTCTTGTGAAATTAGAGGAGAGAAACAAGATTATCATATTTGTGAAGTTAACCAGACCAGAAGTTCTGTGTATTTTCTTCATTCAAGGAACAGAAGTTTCCACTGTAAAATATATATTCCATTATCTATTTTTTTTCCTTGCAATTTTAATATTTTGTTATTACCTTCATTATAGTACTTATCTTTTAAAATCCTTTGTTATTCATATGGGCAAGCAGCTCTATATCTCGTAAATACAAATTTTGAGTGTAGAATTTTTGAACCAGAAGTTCAAAATACCATAGAGTATACCATAGAGTAGAACCCGAAGCTTCGAGTACAAAATACAAATTAGTTAAAGGTGAACGTAAAACTTCACTTCATTTACCTCGAGCCTGAAGTTTCGAACACCGAATTTGTTTGAACTTGAAGTTCAACATACGAAATTTTAGAACCAGCAGTTCTAATAGTAAAAAGTTTGAACCTGAAGCTTCGTTTACACATGACTTATTTTAATCTTATGTCCATTTCGAACCAGAAGTTTCGAGTGAATTTTCGTATGTTAATTGATACATTCTTCTTTATGCTTGCCTAAAGCATTCTTACTGTTTTCTTACATTAATTATTATACCATAAGTTCACTCCACCTTAGAACCTGAAGTTCTAATTGTGCAGACTTGAACCTTAAGTTTCGAGTGGATATATGGACAATTTATTGAAGAGTTTTAATCTCGGTCAACCTCAAACCTGAAGTTTTGAGGGAACTATATTGACACCAATTTAAAAGTAAGCAGATATTTAACCGTTGGTTTATGACGAATGCGTCTGAGTATACCCCAAAATTTGTGATCGTGACTTTTGTAATTAAAAGAGATCAGAACCTGTAGTTCCTTGATCCTTAATTACATGAGGACTTGAAGTTCCTCAATGATCATACTAACTAGATGACCATCTAAAGTCCTTCACTCATAAGTTATGGTCATGAAGTTTAAACTCAACATTTCGAGTATATTATTTTGGCCAGAAGTTCAAAATGCATTTGATGTTAATCTACATCAAACAACAATACAATAATTGAACGTCATATTTTACCTGTATAACACGGACCAGAAGCTTCGTGCATATCCTATGAGATCCACTGTTCAATTCTTACAAAGTTGATTTGTGTCACCTTCAAACTTATGTTTTGAGTCACTTTCATACAATGCAATTTATCCATGGTGTCCAGAAAACATTATTAAGGCTTATGCTTATGAGGCTAATATAACAATCATCTCAGATCTTACATATCTGATTGATGGCTTCAGAAGAGCACACATTATTGTCTCTTTGCATTATGTGCCTCCAATATTACCAGAGATGTATAATCTCCCCATCTCATGGATTTTATTGTATAGCAAAAAAGCCGATTGACATGGCTACACCATGAAATGCCACCAGAAGTGGATCATGGCAAGAGAGAAATCAGGAGTCAAGGTAAATTACCACCCAAACATCCACACATGTGAGGAAATTAAAAATTGGGCATGTATCACCTATGGTACACTATATGGTGGATGTTTATCAAGCCATTTTCAAAATGGCACTAGTCAAATTAAATTTCATTGACTAATAAGAATATTGAGATCATCACACATCCCTGATGTCTTTTGCTTACAATAAGCAACTTGAAAGCACTATTATGTTATTCCACAGATTTATTGTAACCTCTTGAGTTTTCATTGAAACTAAATGTTTTTAAATCCGATTATCTAGGAACCTGATGTTCCTTAAGAGGCTGTTATAAATTGAAAAAATTGAAACCTCAAAGTTCTTGGATCTCCAATTATATGAGGGCCTGAAATCCATCATCTTTATGACTACACATTTATATGTGACACAGAAATTGAGATTCTCCACGTGATAAAGTTACTTTTTATTATGGATTTAACTCGAAATTTCGAGTATATCATTTTGGTCAGCAGTTCAAAATAAATTTGGTCCATTGCAATTGCTGATATTTCACAATTGATGTTTACTAAAACTATGGTAACACTCATATCAAGAGTTGTAGATTTTGATCTATGGCTCCGAATGAGCTACTATCATGTTACCAAATTTGAAATATTGACGCACTAAGTACCTTCAATATGGTTAGAGAAGATTTATTTGCTATCTGATATATACTGTGTCAAATTTTTACAGTAAATTGAGGCATATATATAATGTCATGAACCAGAAGTTCATTGAACCAAATACACTATTTGGCATGATCGATTACGTCTTCTTTTGTCTACTATGTTGCGTGGAATCACTTACAAGTTTGATGACTGCTAATCTTACTAACAAGTAAATTGTTTATTTACCGCATATTTGCGAGTTGTCACTTTAATGAGACAATCCTCCAGCCATGAGGGGGAGAAAGATTGTTCCTGAAGAACGAAATGAATTGGTGTGAGATATTTATCCACTGTCTCATTTTGACTTCGAGAAATATCAAAACTAGTGAATTGATAAAAGGAAGTGACAAAATCATATGCTAAATGCAAAGACATTTGCATGGGTTAAAGTCCCTAAAACCAAACATACTATCACAAACAATCTAGACCCCATTTGATTTGTGGTATACATGTATCCAAATGACATGGTTCTCTCTCAGAGAATGTCATAAAACAATGTCAGAGCACCTAATATGACACACATATAAAGGTTGTAAGTACGCTATTAGGGAATAATGTATTGGTGATACAATAATACATCAATATGGTCAATGCTCATGAATTAAATGTTTTGACCTAAATCTTGGTTTGGGATCGCCACCAACCAATGAAGATCTTCACTCTAAAGAAAGTGATAGATATTTGAACGCATCTTTTGCGCATGGTCAAAAATTCAAAATAAGACAGTCTTCCCGCCGTTAGGGGGAGGAAAGATTACTGTCATTTAAATAACGGCGTGAATTTGTGTAGAATGTATCCACTAGGTATAAAGTTATAAGCTTCCAAAGAGGGAAGTTCATACAAGCCCTATCGTCTCTACAGGAGATTATAAGTAAAAAGATCCACATCCTCTATGTGATTCATCTATGAGAGATGATTATCCTGGAAGTGACAATGTATGCCCCAGAAGTAGCATGAGTACCCAATATTAATAAGCTTATTACAACTAATGCATGCATATAAGAATGTGTGGGATCTATGATTAATGATCATCGATGATAATTTACATTTGGTAGCTACCAAAAATCATTAAGGGCTGTACTAATGCTATACCACGTTTCATTATGAATGTCGACAGAGTATATTATTGGCCAAATTGGAAAGAGGCAATTCCAATGAAATTAAATATTTGAAATGTGATGAAATACTTGGACCTTTAACCCTACAAGTTACAAAAGGATATTTACCAAAAGTGAAGATAAATCACTATGACACAATGTCTATTTATAGAGACATGAGATTATGAATGTCTTTGCTTATATGAATGAAAATTTTCTATAAATACAGTGTTACATATAGCTGTTATATTGACAAGAGATTTATGGCACGTTGTCATCACTACAAGAAAAAGTGAATCACACGACATTTAACAGACGACATACGACATTTTGGTGTCGTCTGAGTTAGTCAGACGACATATTAGTTATATTTATCGTCTGTTCTCAAACTCAGCCAACACATTATAATCAATTGAAATTTGGTGAAATTGACAACTTTAAGACAACAGTTACTAGGTCATGTGTTGTCTGAGAAATCAGAAAAAAACAAAAAAAAATTATTTTTGTAGCCAAAACACAAATCCCTATCTAGCTCAATTCCCTCCCTTGGTCGTATCAAAACCAAAAACTTCCCTCCCTTGGTTGAAAAAAATTAGGTCATTCTCCCTCCCTTTCGCTCTCACCATCTCACCAGCCTATCGAGAGTGAAATCGATACATTCTCGCTCTCACTCTCTCTCGTTCTTGCCTCACTCTCTCTCCGCCTCTCACTCTCACTCTCTCTCTGTCGCCCCAGCTCGAAGTCGCTACCTGGTCCGCTGGTTTACTCTCTCCGCCGCCTCAGCTCGAAGTCGCCGAAACTTAAGACCGCATCAACTCCGGTCGAGCTAGATAATTGATTAGTCTACAGGTACTATATCCCTCTTTAATAGGGCCTTTGTTTGATTAGGGTTTGGAAATTTTCAATTTGGGTTTGTTGGGTATGATTGGGTTTGGGTTTTATTCGAGTTTGAGATTTTGAGATGTTGATGTCATTGCTTGTTCTAGTTATAAAATATTGATTTGTTTAGCTTTTCTGCAGAACGTGAATTGGGTGGTGTTAGGGAGGTCCAGGGGTAAAGACTCCACTTCTTGTTCAGGTGAATTGTCTTTCTTCCTCTTCTTTGGTCTATCTTCATCTTCTTCTGATTTTGGTTTCGCACTTGGTTGACCTTTTACAGAGAAAATGGAACTGGGTCTTGCTTCACGTTCTTTTGATTCCTTTGACTTTAAATTTGGAATTCGTTTACAATAATCGGTCAGTAACTCAGACTTTCAAGAGATAAATCCTTGAAGTAGGTTGTTCTTGAGCATTTTAGTTTGGTTGTTGTTAGTTCACATATTCTTTTCTCCCTGGTAGTTAGTGTCATCTTTTATTCTGGAATCAGTTTTGTGGGCTTGAGGTACTATCTGAAATGTGCTGTTTATTTCCTTTTTCTTTATGTTTTGGTTATGCTGAAGGATCTTAGCTCATGTACTTTTCTTCCTGATTTTATTTCTCCTTTTGTTTTCCACTATCCACTGGATATTATGCTTTTTGTCCTATATTTACTGAACAATTGCACTGCCTTGTTGTATTACAAATCAATCGTTTGATATAAATCTTTTATCCAAGCCTCTAACTGTTTCTTCTACAATTCCAGAATGCTCATAGAAAATGTGTCCATAGGTGTTGCAATGAGAAGGGAGATATCATTTGTGAAATCTGTCATCAAGTAATTCGCTAGAATGCTTTCATTCCTTTGCATATGCAAGTGTCATTTTCATGATCTTTTATAAAATCTGTTTGATTCCATTTCTAAGTTAGGGATTAGTAATTTTGGAAATTCCTTATATTCATATAAGTAAAGCAGCTTCGTTTATTTAGAAGCTATCATTGTCATGCTTTCCCACTTCTTTTATTGCGATTCGATGTCATGAGAATATATTTTTTCATATCAATTAACTATCATCTATGTAATTTATTCTAGCATGTGACCATTTTCTGGTAACTTTGATGATTTCAAATGGTTTATTTGAATCTTCTCCGGTCTTGAATTGCACAGTTTGTGTTCTCTATGATGAAAAAGTTCTTTTGATGCAGCCTTACCAACCTGGTTATACTGCCCCATCACCTCCCCCTCAGTCTGACGACAAACTGTTGACATCAGGCAAGTTCACAATTTACATTAGGGCCGGGCATCCAAAACCGAAGACCCGATCCCGTCCCGAAACCGTCCCGAAAATTGATGAAACGGGGCGGTATCAAAATCTGAAATTCACTGTTTAGGCCCGTCCCGTCCCGTCCCGAAAAAAAGGGACGGGTTTTGGTTCTTATTTTCTTGTCCCGTTTGGGCCCGTCCCGTACCGATTTATATAAATATATATATATATATATATATATAATATATATAATTTATATTATCTTCGCTCCTACTTTCTTTTCTGTCTTGGTCTTGTCTCCATCTCTCCCTCACCCTTTATTACTTTATTCCTCCCTGTCAGTTTCTTTTCTTTCTTCTCCCTCTCTCTTCCCCCCCCCCTGTCTTCACCTCTCTCGGCCCTCTCTCCCCACCCCAGTTTCTTTTCTTTCTTCTCCCTCTCTCTCCTCTTCCGTTTTCACCCCTCTCTCTCTCCTCTTCCGTTTTCACCCCTCTCTGGCTCTCTCTCCCTCACCCTTTATTCAGCCCTTCTTTCCTCAACCTTTGTTCAGCCTCTATTTTTCAAAGACATCACCACTACACCACTGCACTCCGGCATCCTCGGCCCACAACCATCTTCAGTCAACCTCGGGGCTCGGGGGCACCACAATCGTCGCACCACCCACAAGGAATGCCTTCCAGATCTGTTCCTATCGATTTTGATTATCTTTTTTAAGATCTGGGTTTTGTCAATTTGTGCATGTTCTATGGAAGAAGTGGTATCTGAGGTTAATTTTATTTTCTTCTTTTCTTGAGATCTAGGTTTGTAAAAGTTGAGATCTGGATGTGTAAAAATTGATATTTGAGTTGTATTTTGATTTTGATATGGAAGAAACACTTCTTTATTTTTTTTGTTCTGGTCACAGAAACACTTTTTTTTTCCCTTAATTCACTTGGAAGATGATCTCTTAGAACTTAATCTACTTGGTTTCTTATGTTTCAATGTCGTCTACACTTGAAATTAGTGTCACGCAATATAGATATTTTCACATGTCATCTCTTCAGCTGCATCTTGAATGATTGAAATCTGGAAATTTTAGAATTTGGATACTGAAGTGTCGGGGAAAAAAAAGAGTCAGGTATCCCGAATTGGGCCCGGGCCCGACCCGATCCCAATCGGTTTCGGTACCTTCGGTACCAACTTTGAAAAACCGTAATCCCGGCCCGTCCCGTCCCGAATAATATTTTCGATATCGGGTTCGGTATCAGTCAGTAACCGGCCCGTCCCGCCCCGTGCCCAGCCCTAATTTACATAGGCCTTTTAACTCGGTTCACAATCCCACAATTTACATTATGGGATTTTTTTTTCTTTTGGTTTTTCAGAATTAAATTTTGGAAAGATGGCAGGATGTATATATATGATAGTGCTCTTTGTATTACAATCTTCAGGCCAATATGGTGTAGACATGGACTGTTTTGACCTTTTATCTTTTGCTTCGCAGTGAGGCATGGACAATCTCTGGTACCCCGTTGGATTTACGTGATCTTCGACTATTGGCAATTGAATCTGAATATGATGAGTATGCTGATACAAGTGCAAATGGAGCAACTTTTTGCCACTCTAGTTTTTTTATTTTTTTATTTGTTCAGCTTTTCTGCAGAACATGAATTAGGTGGTGTTCAGGAAGTCCAGGGGTAAAGACTCCACTTCTTGTTCAGGTGAATTGTCTCTGTTCTTCTCCTCTTGTCTGTCTTCATCTTCTTCTGATTTTGGTTTCGCACTTGGTTGGATTTTATAGAGAAAATGGAACTGGGTCTTGCTTCACATTGTGTTTTTGATTTAAGTAAAAGGAAGATGAAATTAGAGAATTTTCTAAGTGGTCTGGTTTTTTTTTTTTTTTTTTTTTTTTTTGCAAATTGGATGTTAGTGGAAATAGGGATATGTGATGTAATGGTATAGTGCACCTACAGATGGATTCAGGATTGCGGTTGAATATTTGGGATTATATTGCATCTAATTATATTGGAAATTAGTTTTGGTGACATTCCTTGGTCAAGACTTCTATGCGATGTTGGGAGATTCTTTGGCTATATTTAGCATTTTTAATGCTAATATGGCTTGGTCAAGTATTGGTTTGCACTTCATCACTGGTCCACTAAGTAGCTACTTTGGTTCTAATTTTCCATGGTATTCATAGTACAAATATCTATCTTGAACATCAATTTTAATGTCATAAACAATATAGTTTGGTTCAAAGCAATTCAACCATGTTTGAGTCCTGATCAGTAAGTCTGCTATATTTCATCATTACTGACAAGCTTGGTCCTGTAATAGTTGAGCATCATTTTGGTGTCAACATATTTTGGGAAAACTTGAAATGGTGAAATTGCAAATATCCAATATTCATGTTTACGTACAATGACTGTTTTACTTTGCATAGTCCTAGTACTGGGCCAATTAATGAGTTTGTCAAAAATTACACTACCTTTTTTTTTTCCTTCTTTTTTTGGGTTTTGAAGGTGCAGATTATTACTGATTAAAAATAAAATCTACAGAGTGGAAAAGATATCCATGGAGAAGAACTCACTAGATATACCAGCAATAACACCAAAGAAAGAAGAAAGAAAAACTTAGCAGTAGCACCACAATAGTATTGCAATCTAAGTAATTAGGGACAAATGAGCTATTTTAGTATTCCTCAACACCAAGGACATTGAAACCCATACAAATGGTGACAAGGGCTCCATCCTTGGTTCTACTATTATTGTCTCTAAATTTAGCTAGTACTGCCATTAAAAATCAAGATATGTGTTAAGATGAGCCATTCCTTTGCATTACATTAAGGTCTTTCTCTCCAGCTGTCCTTTATGTCTTTTGTTGATTTGTTTTTACAGAGTGAGCTTCATGGGCTTACTGCTTTACAATGGTCTATTTGAGTATTTGTCAAGACTCCCTGAGTACGTACATATGTTATCTTTGAGTACTTACTCGCCTGTTGTATAATGACACTAATCATCACAAACATTTTATTGCTTGTATTTTACATAATGTTTGACCTATTGATATTTTGATTCCTGTTGTATAATGACTCTCTTATTCTACCTCACCCCAAATACCCAAATTCATTTCCAGACCCAACCTGTCCAATCCCTCAACCTCATGCTTGCAAAAGCAGTCGACAGAGGCGTTCATTTCAGATCTGACGGCTACTTCGTCTTTCGGCCTCATCGACAAAGTAGAATTTCTCTCTTCCTCTGCGACCTCATCTTCCTATGCTCCGTCACAATTCTCTGGTCCTCTGTTAAAGATGACCCTTTCTTCTCACTTTGATAAATAGACTAAGGACATGAAAGGAGAGGAAAAAGGTTGCGAAAGAGAAAAAAATAAAATAAATAATTATGCTAGAATCTGATTCTTTTCCAATTGCATGATGATGGGATAGGTGAAGTCACCAACAATACCTCATTTGCCACAACATTGGGAATTATTTTCAGCATTAAGTCCTTATCATGCAAAGCTTGTGGAAGAGAGTTTTTTTTGTAGGAAAAGACCAGTGTATGAGTGCACAAATGAACATGTATTTTCTGCTTTTTTCTTTTTGTCAGAGTATTCCCTTTCTTTTCATTAATGCCTTTATTTGTTGTGTGTAGGTTGAAGCTGCCAAAGGTTTCCCAGGAGTCTTAAGAACTTACTCGACCCGTTGGCTTTTCAGAAAATTTGAAACCAACAGTCCTTTAATCTGGGCCGTTGGTTTCAATTAAGGTGAACAATCCGACGGTGGATGAATTAATATTGATAGGAATTAATTGTAACGGTAATGTTCGGTGGAGTTTTGACCAGTCTTGACCTGTCAAGAAAAACAACGGGTGTAAACCCATGTCCAGGGGCATGAACAGTATCTTGACTGGTCGAATTCTTGACTTCTCGACCTTGACATTTCTTGACTAGGATGAACCTGCTCTTATAAGCCCATTCATAAAAAAAGATCATCATTCCCATTTGAATTACGAATGAAGATAGCAACTCAAAGCAAGGAAGCACTGTCCCACTTACACTCCTCAATTTCCACACCAATAATACATCGAGATGTGAAAATAATATTCTGTTAGATGATGGTTATATAGCGAAAGTGTCAGATTTTGGAGCTTCCCGATTGGTTCCTTCACCTCAAACTGATATACATACTTTAGTGCTTGGGACATTTGGATACCTAGACCCTGAATATCTGCTATCAAACCACCTACCAGAAAAAGTGACGTTTACAGCTTTGGAGTTGTCCTAGTGGAGCTACTAACAAGCAAAGTTCCGATTTCTAAAGATAGATCCTTAGCAAGCATCTTTCTTGCTTCCATGGAAGAAGATTGGTTGAATCAAATTCTTGATGATGACATAGTGAATGAGGGAAACATTGAGAGTTTGAGACGGTAAAGAAAGTGGCCAATCTCGCAAAAAGATGCTTGAGGCTGAGTAAACGAGGAAGAAAGGCCTACCATGAAAGAAGTTGCCAAAGAGTTGAAGGAACTGAGTGTCATGGAAAAATATCCGTGGGGATTTAATGCTAATTTTTGAGGAGAAGAAATGAGTACTTGCTTGGGTCACTTGATTCAGACGCTTATGTTGTGGGTATTGGAAGAGGTGATTGTAGTTCTAGTCTAATTAGTGGTACGACTAGGGCTGTCACTCGGTCGGTTCGAATCGGTTATAGGTATTACCAACTTCAAAACCAAACCTTTCGGTTTCAAAACTGAGCTACCAATTACCAACCAAAATTTTCGGTTTTTAATTATATCTACCAAATTCAGTATTTCAGTTTTCGGTATTACCAACTTTAGAACAACTAATTCTTTATAATATAAATTAGAATGAACAAAACTAGGTTTTTGAATTTTAGAGTCATAAACGTTGTTAACGTTAGAGATTGAGCGGTCTCTAGTTAGCTTTAGAGAAAGAGAGAGAGAGAGAACGACACAAGCGAAGTATAGTGGTTCGCCTCCGCATGAGCAGGAGACTACGTCCACTTGAATGTTTAACTATGTGTGTTGAGCCTTGCGGCCTAACAAGATTACAAAGTGTGTAATGGAGTTGAGATTGGAATGAATGGTGTTTAAGTGGGAGGAGGCATTCCTTTTATAGGTGAAGGAAGCCATCTCCTTTACATTTTCTTAGATGTGGGATATAGAAATCACTATTCTAGTCTAGAAAACATGTTTGTGAAGGCAACTTTGCAAGGCCGGGAAGGTGGCTTCCCGGCGACGGATTTGCGACTTCCGGATACCGTAGCGTAGCTTGAACATAAGGCTACAAGATGCATGTCTCGGTTGGGCCTCACCATGGCTTGTGGATGTCCCAAAGTGGGTGTTACTTATGCTTGGTGATGTTGAGAACTAGCTTGCTAGTGTAGGTATAAACAAGTCCCCGAAGTCCCCGAGTAAGAGTAGCTTCTTGGTTGGGGAGTTCAAATCATGAAGTCATCAAGCATAAGTAATATCTGAGAGGCGCACGGCCCCTACAAGTCCCCGAGCTCCGCAAGCAAGAAGGGACTCGCTAACCTGCACAACAAAGACAAAAAACAGGCATATGTAGAATGCTCGTTGCATTGGGCAACAAATGTGAGTTGCAATGATATGCGTTGGCATATACGAATGTATGAGGTCGTGATACATGGTCGTGTGAGCATATGGATTGCATATGATAAATGTAAGTTGCACGAGCGTTGCGGAGGTAAGAGTTTGTAATTCGTGAGTGTTGAATGCTTGAACGTTTGTGTTTGTTTGGTTGTCGCTCGTGTTAATGGAACGCGAAAAGAATTCGATTTGTCACAAGCGACAAATGGTAGAAGAATTCAATGTTCCATTAACGTGTGTTGTGTCGAGTAGACATGAGTGTAAAGCTCGAAGATTGCCGGGCAGGCATGAGCGAAAAACTCGGGGTTGCCGGGAAGGCATGAGCGGGAAGCTCGTGGGTTGCCGGGAAGGCATGAGCGGGAAGCTCGGGGGTTGCCGGGAAGTCATGAGCGGGAAGCTCGTGGGTTGCCGGGAAGGCATGAGCGGAAGCTCGTGGGTGCCGGGAAGGCATGAGCGGGAAGCTCGTGGGTTGCCGGGAAGGCATGAGCGGAAAGCTCGGGGGTGCCGGGAAGGCATGAGCGGAAGCTCGGGGGTGCCGGGAAGGCATGAGCGGGAAGCTCGGGGGTGCCGCGAAGGCGGTAACGGGTAGCTCGATGGTGATGCCCTGGGGCATGAGCGTGGCCGTTGCTAATTATGCTGGGCTGTATGTGCAAGTCCCCGAAGTCCCCAGTCAAGGAGGGTGTTCTTGCGGGTTGATACCAAAGCGTAGCTTTGTGCCGTATATCAAGCATAATTAGTGCGAGTGCGTTGTCCATCTAGAATTGGTTGGAGCGAACGCTTTTGCCCTTTCGGGTGGGCCCCTGCTAGGCCCTGCGAGGAGTCCCCCACTCCTGGCTATAGACCTCCGGATGGTCAGAAAATTGTTTGATGAGGGGAGCTGCGCGGAGCAGAGGGTGTTGGGTAGCGAGCCCAATCTTTGGTACCCGAGCGTCGGGGTTAACTGCCGGATCAATGGCTGTCGTGGGCTGTGTTAACTAGTCCCTTGCTGTTTTCTCGAAGGAGAAAAGCTTGACTGCAATGCCGCGTAGCGGTCATTGTCATTATGAGGCGTTGCCTTACCGCTTGGCGGTTGGTCTTATGAAAAATGATAAACACATAGAGCAAGTAATAATATTTTGTTTGAGTGTCCCATGTTTATTTAATTGGATTGCAATTAAAAAAATAGAAGCATGGCATATGTGTATAGCATGTACTTGTAGTAAAGTTGCTAATAACATTTTTGCATTTTTGTAGATATGCTAAAGGATCATTGAGATCGGTATGTGAAGCATGGCATATCTAGTATGTGAGATCTAGAAAATGTTGCCAAATCTACGAAATGTTGTAGGCATGCTTAAAAGTTATGGAAGCATGTGAAGATATATCAAGTGTGATATTCTATAAGCATGCTTAGAAGTAGTAAAAGCATGGTATTGGCATGGCGGTAGCTCAAATTGAAAGAGCGTAAAAGATAAGATATAGTGACTTATCTTATGTCGAGCATGACGGTCCATTGCAACGGCTAAGTTCCTTGTTAGAAGGCTGATGATGTCGTTGATTGAAACGGTGTTTATGCCTCGTCAACATAAGATAAGGTAAATGATTAGCAATATATCAATGAACCGACCGAGGAATAAAATTGATTACATATGTGAAACGAAGATTTAATGTACACATATTTGAGAATGTCACGGTGGTGATCATGAGACATTGAATTTAGATAGACATAAGCAACATATATACACAAAGTGCAATTGTCTTCGTGCTTGTTGCTAGAAAGCTAGCACAGAGATCATGTTGGTCACAAGTTGTGTAAATAAAATGCAATTTCCGATTCTTGTCAATTGTGAATGACAATAGACTCACACCAAAGATTATGAGTGAATCTAATAGTAAGCTACTGATAATGGTTGAATCAATACTTGGATTATTGAATAACGTCATGCTGATGAGATTGAAGAGCAAAATATAGAAATATAGCAAGTGTACGTGCTATATTGGTGTGTCTCAGATGTGTTTGGTGCTCTGCCAATATCATGTATCATGGTCAACCATATATTGGTAAGATACTTGACATTTTTGAATTGTGCCATAGAGTCTAAGCTAGACATGTGTGCCCGTTGAGAGCCATATTAATTATGAGCCAAAGCATGCTCTTGCAACACGTATGGGCAGAGGAATATATAGATCATAGAGTTATGAAATATGCTGTAGCCTTAATTTAAAGGAAATTGATCATAGTGATGGCATGAGCATGAGAGACTAGCAAACCATTGTTTATCAACCCCTCAGAAAGCTACTTAATGGAAACTGTTCACGCTACAAATGCAATTGTTGCCCTATCAAGTGCCTATTATAACTATTGAGTGCATGTATAGGCATGGCAATAATTGCTAACGACATGCATAAAGTTGTCAAAAACTTATAAGCATATGCCCTTTGCATGTTCGTGTCAAGTGAATATGACTATACAGCATGCACCTATGAACATGTCTTGGACTAATTTTTATGTTCAGCAAATCATGCATGAAAAGGACGCATCAAATAGCGATATAAGTATGTGTCATGTGCTTAGGCAGACCAAATCTCAGGTGTATCATGCCTTTTGATAGGTGTCAACATTAAGAGCCATGCTTATCCCCAGAAATAAGCATGTGGGCACCAGTAAGAAGCAGTTGCATCAGTAAGAAACATCAGATGTACCAGGGGACTTAGCTTAAATTGGATGCTCGATTTGAGCAAAATAGCCGGAGTGTCGGGAGAAGAGATGGTGAGCGTTTTGCTTAATGTTTGACAACTGCTCGAAGGTTGGTCGATCAAAATTGAATGGGATGGTTTGTCCCAGACTGCAGCGGGCAATCAGATATGGCTGCCGTGGGCTAACTGCCCAGCGGTGAAGGATGAAGTTTAGAGATGCCCAACGGTGAAGCTGCTCGGCGGAGGCCGTTACCGGTTGGCGGAGCTTTTGCCGGCGGAGGTGGCTAGCGGTGGTGGAGCGTTGGGCCAGCGGGAGTGGAGTACAGCGCTGCCAAGAATCGGAGGTTCGCAGCTCGGCGGAGGAGATGGTCAGCGGAAGTGGGGCTCAGCGGAGGAGGTGTTCGGCGGTGCCGCTGACTAAGTTCGGCGGAGGTTTTGCCGCTGCTAGCGTTGACCGGCGGTGGCTCCTAGCGGAGCGGAGATTGTCCTGCAGAGTCCGGTGGAGGGAGGTTAGCAGAGGGCGAGCGAAGCGGAGGATTTGCAGCTGGCGGAGCTGCAAGTTGGGGGAGGTGCTGGTGGAGCAGAGCTGGCTAGCGGAGGAAGCAGCAGTTGGGTCCGGCGGAGCTGCAAAGTAGAGCTGAGGCTCCGAGCTCGAGTTCAGCGGAGCGGAGTCTGAGCTTGAGTCCGGCGGAGATGCAAGTTGGGCGGAGCGGAGGAGTTGCAGCTGGCGGAGCGGCAAGTTGGGCGGCATTTGGAACTCAGCGGAGGGGAGAAGAAGAGTTTGGCGGAGGTGGTTGGGTGCCCAGAGCAAATCTCTGGGTGTCCAGAGAAGTTTGTCGCCAATTTTTTTTTTTTTTTAGGTTCAGCGTTGACTAACCTTGGTCAGCGTTGACCGGCCCTGATGGGCGTTGACCAACCATCTCCAGCGTTGACCGGCCCCTATGGGCGTTGACCGACCCCGCCGGGCATTTTCGGGTCAAAGTTCGTGATAGGTGACGAAGCCTTTGTGTTGGCTTCCCACAGACGGCGCCAATGTTAACGTTAGAGATTGAGCGGTCTCTAGTTAGCTTTAGAGAAAGAGAGAGAGAGAGAACGACACAAGCGAAGTATAGTGGTTCGCCTCCGCATGAGCGGGAGACTACGTCCACTTGAATGTTTAACTATGTGTGTTGAGCCTTGCGGCCTAACAAGATTACAAAGTGTGTAATGGAGTTGAGATTGGAATGAATGGTGTTTAAGTGGGAGGAGGCATTCCTTTTATAGGTGAAGGAAGCCATCTCCTTTACATTTTCTTAGATGTGGGATATAGAAATCACTATTCTAGTCTAGAAAACATGTTTGTGAAGGCAACTTTGCAAGGCCGGGAAGGTGGCTTCCCGGCGACGGATTTGCGACTTCCAGATACCGTAGCGTAGCTTGAACATAAGGCTACAAGATGCATGTCTCGGTTGGGCCTCACCATGGCTTGTGGATGTCCCAAAGTGGGTGTTACTTATGCTTGGTGATGTTGAGAACTAGCTTGCTAGTGTAGGTATAAACAAACGTTGTATTCATCTACTAATTATAGCTTTCTTTTGTATATATGACATCAAGTTTTAGCAATTTTCACTAAAACTAGGTTATTTAATCATCTTTGACTAGGTTACTTAAAATACATGTACTATTAATGTAGTATATGTAGTAATATTCATACTATTATAAAAGTTTTTATGTTTATTTCTTAATATACATATATGTGTATTGAAAACTGTATTATATAAATTTAATATTTAGATAATTGGTAGATTCGGTATTTACCAAAACCAAACCAACTTTTTCGGTAATTTTCGATTTAGGTTTTATCGGTCTCGGTTACCAAAAAGTCGATTTACCAAACCTAAAATATCGGTTGGTATTCGGTCAGTTTGGTAATTACCAAACCAAGTGGCAGCCCTAGGTACGACCAATGCATATGACAGCATGCAAAACCAACTACAGTTGATGCCATACGGTGATTGACGGTAGTTGATTGGTGTCACTTGTAATGTTAATTTTTTTTATTTTTTTTATCATGTATTCTTTAGTATGATTGTTTCGGTTTGATGAGAATGTTAGTGCATCACAAAATAAAAGTGTATTTTAGCATTATGTAAATGTGATATGTCTTGTTTTCCTGCTATTGTGCTTCAGGCAACTTAGCAAGAAGGTATAGCAATATTGATTCTAGGAAAGTTGTTCGACTTGGTTTCAAACACCATCCTAACTAGTAACTAGAGGAGTTGGATTTTCTTCAACAGAAATTCTTACGGAATATTATTATCAGTGATAGTGAAGGACTTACAGATTAATATCAAGCAGTAGCCATTTGAACTGGGAACAACCACTAGAAGCAATTACATAAGTAATATATATGGACCAGCCCCATTTGTAAATTTCAAACAATATGAATATTATCATTTTGAGCCTGCCCGGAAAAGTTAATCCTTGTAACAAATTATCATCATTTCAACAGCGAACACTATGCCAAAAAGGCCTTCAGACGACAGAACTGTTCTGTCGTCTGAACGAACAAAAATGTGTCGTCTAGTACGGTGTCGTCTCTTGGGGGCATCAGACGACAGAAGTGTTATGTCGTCTGATTTTTCAGACGACATAAAAAAATAAAAGTCTTGTGTTGTCTGATGAGTTTTGCATTTTGAGGACATTGTGATCTGTATCTTTAAAAGCATTCAAACAACAGTTTTGTATTGTCTGATAAACAAAACAACCACAGTATTTTTTAAATACTATTGTGTGAAGCATATTTGCAAGACTTATTTGTGTGGTCTGAATGCCCTTAAATAAGAAATATGAAGACTCGTATGTAGTGTCTTCTCTCATAGAACAACACTTAAAGGTTGTGCTAATTTACTTTAAATGACAATTATATGTGGTCGTAAAGAGCATCAGAGGACAATAAAGTGTCGTTCTAGGGTAGGTTTGTATGACATTTAAGTGTTGTGTGAAAGATTTTGAAATTATACATATGTGATGTTGGGAAATGGTTTAGACAATAGATATCATATTCTTTCTGTTATGTCAGTCTCACTACGACGACAATTTACTGTCGTTTGAGATTATTTAGACGACAAATATTTGTGGTCTGAATATAAAAATGACCACTAATAGTACGTGTTTTATATTGTCTATGATCATGTCCAATTACACTTATTTGTTGTTGTTATACACTTTAGCCAATACTTTCATCTAACTTATGTTGTTGTTTTGCCTTTCAGACTACAATTTTCTGTTGTCCCAATGTCATAAAGACAATAAACTTCTAATTGGTTTTTGTGTTGTTTTTGTGCAGCTGCAACCACACATTTTGGTGTGCTTTTGTTGTAACTTGCAATTTGAGATAACACATATTAGTAGGCCTCTGTTGCAATTGGTATGCATGCATTTGGAAATTAAAATTGGCCATTCATGAAACCATAAAATCCACATCCAAAATCATTCATTGTAATTTCTATTAATCCATCATTGCCTCATGTACACAAACCTAATCATGAGCATCACCAACATAGCAAAATAGGTAGCAGTACTGCAAGTTTGACCCCAAGGTTTTATTGATCTTGAACTTAGGTAAATGGAAAAACTGACCCTGAACTGAAGTTAAACAATAGCAGCATGACACTACTATGAGGGTACCTTATTTAGCACATGGGTAGAGTTTGGAGCGCGACAAGTACCATGGTTATAGTTCCCATAGCTTCGAGGTGGAGTACCGAAGCTTGAAAACTTAATCGTAGAAATGCCTGTTTGTACACTCTAGACTAAGTTTAGGCTTCTTTTGATCTTTCAGCTTGCCTTAGTTCTTGGTCTGCCATTTCTCCACACGTGGGTGACTTTCAGAAGATCAATCTTTGTAACATCGCCAGCAAGCTCCTCAAAACCACCAACAGATTTTGGGATGGCTGAGCCAAGACCGAGGAACATGATACCTAAAACATAGGTAGAATATAGGAAATTAGTAAATAGGTTCTTAATACTTTTTTTTTATCTAGTGGTAAACAAGTTTATACATATCATTGTTGAGTCGGTTGGAGACAACCAAATTGGCACTTGTTAATCCTGAATGTACAAAAATAACTGCACACGCTGCAGTTACCATTAGCATGAATAGTCTAGTATCTTCCAATGCTCCCCCCATTTATCCGTACTTCACCCTTCCCCATGCTCCCCATGTCCAAAGCCAAAGGCTCGTCCCCTTCAGGTGCATCAAAATTCCGTTTTCCAAAATTGCTCGATGGTACTAAAGGAACAAGCTAGAATGAAAATGTTTAGCAGTAGTCAATATTTGTAGTTCTTATTTCATACCTTATACCAAGTCATTGGCTGTTGATTCTGTGTCCTTAGACACCTTCGTCCAATTCACTGCAGATGTGGAAGTTGGAGAACCGAGATTCATGGATTCTCCGTTTAGCCCAACCTGTAAAGAGAAACATACCTAAGTTGAGGCATTCCTCGAGTACACAAGTAATTCAGCAAAATTAAACTTTATAGACCTTGTATGACCATATCTGCCCTGATAAATCTCTACTTCCTTGATCTAATCCTTGTTGAACAACTGGTCCCTTTACATCACAACAGGAAACCTATATTCATATAGTCTTCCAAATCACATATCCAGATTCTGATTTAGTCATATGTACGTATAAAGACAACACAAGAAGTTTCTTATTACATTGAATTCTTATTTGTAACTTATGTAATTTACTCAAATACAAACTATACCAAATTAACCAAGTCGATCAAATTAATGAAATTATAGGGACCTGCAGTATAATATCAAGTTATCAACACGAAATTTGTATTGGTATATCAAATATTAAAAGTTCTTATTTTTAACTCATGTAATTTACTCAAATACAAACTTTACCAAATTAATCAAGTCGATCAAATTATAGGGACCTACAGTTAATATCAAGTTATCAACACAAAATTTGTATTGGTATATCAAATATTGAAAGTTAGTGAAAATGCAAATCAAAGAACTAACAGGTAATCCAACAGCTACACTTAGAAGCAAAATTTTATTCACCATGCATGTTTACATCTCCTGTAAAAGTGAATCTCTGGTCTTGCAGAGTCCCATAAGTTGATCCTATCATTACAGAACATAACTGACATTTAGATATAGGGGCATAGTTTCTTAGGTAGACCTAGGTGACCATTTACCTTCCAAATCAAAAGTAGATGGTGTAATTTTTGACAACACAAATATATAAACAATATACATGCCTGAGAGCTGGTCATTGACAAAGACATGCATTAGTGTTCCCAGCCGACAACATAGTGAGAATTGGATGCTTACCACCACGCAGAAATGATTCAGATGGACTTATGTCGACACCAAAAACATCAAGTTCTGCAAAATTCTCTTATATAATTGGATATACATTTTTCATAGATACATTGAATGGAAAAAGAAGTTCAGTTACTTAATCTTACCTGGTGGTGTACCATAGATAATCATTGGAGTCTCTAGTGATGTTCAACTGATCTAAGAAACCAATAATTGTGAGAGTTGTATCACCTGTCCATGACGAAATGTCTTCGCTGAAGGTTTCCCATGTCCACAACTCAAAGTTAGTGGGAAAAAATTATTTTTGGGATGTCTGAAGTTCCACCTGTAACAAAGTGCACAATAAGCATCATGTCTGTGTATAAGATTGATATATATAAATTGAAAGAAGCTACACTGGAGCTGTAAGAGTTTCCTATGATTTAGCTAATTCATTGGGGAAAAACCTATTTGGCCTCACTTTGATGTCAGACAAATTTTGTGGAAAATAGTAAATAAGCATTGCATACCCTTGTTTATTTCATTTACTTTGGCAGTGTTGAATACAACATTTTTGCAGTCTGGAAGGACGCTGATGGAACATGCAGGGATCTCACAGTTTCGGTCATTGAAAGTCACCGTTGCAGCTGAGATTGCATTGTAGTTTGAGAGAAACGCTGCACAACCTCCTGATTTTGAAGAGAATACATGTGCCTGGAAATTAAAGCACTAATTTAGTTTAATTGGATATCAACAGGAACTTCAAGGATGAATATGACGGTGCTAGATGATAGGTTAGGGAATAATTTAATTAACAGAGTAATTTTTCCAACCTTCTGATACCATTCTTATTTTTCATAGGTAAGTAATAGGTAAGCTGATAGAGTTTTCTATTGTAAAGTATGCTGATTTTCTTTGTAGAAAAGTCAGCTGGTAATTTTTCACACCTTATAATATACATCTAAAGAAATGCTTACACATATTTATCATGAATTCAAATTTCTCATCATATTCATCAATGGGGGCATGGTAGTTGTAGCTGGTAATAATAAAAGGGCCTCCAGCAGTTCTTCTGAATGTTTAAGATGCAAGAAATAAGTGATATACCATATGATTAAATCAGTGGTTGACCCTAAACTTTATTTAGCATGACATAGTGAAAGAGAAAAAACAATAAGATACTAAACAAACTAAGAAAATTTGAACAGAAACAATATTATCCTAAATATTGATGCACACTGAACAATAGGGTCGCGATTTCAAATTCATGTTACAAACTAACTCTATGTCACACCCCAAACCCGGGTGTATGACTTAAGGGGTTCTCAAGCAAGAGAAATTTAGAAGAAAAAAAAACAAATTAGACACAACTTAAAGTGTAACATTTAGGAACAGTTTGGTTTTGAGGATTTATGAAAAATTCATTTGTGCAACAATGAAGTTGAAATTTTCCAGAATAAAAGCTAACATATCAAGGTACGACATACTAAAATTTCAAATTAATCTGAGTTCGAGAAGTAAGGGAAACAATGGATGCAAATAGACTGAACTGTCAGGTTTTAGAAAAATATAGCAGCAGCAAAGTCAAAATAGAAAATCCACCAAAAATTCACTTTAGACCAATTGACAAGAAATCAATTTTGACACAACTGGTGGAATGTCTAGTTCAATATATACAAAGACCAGAGGTTAAATGATTCAAATAGAATTTCAAATCTCAGCAGAAAGTCAGAGGATACACTAAAAATTCTGGAACTTTGCCAAAGCAGACCAGACTCAAAAGGAAAAATCACTGAAGATTCATTATACATTAAAATAAGGTGAAACTTTCCAGATCATTTTTTAACTAGCGGTACAGAAATATATCAAAATTTCACGACACTTGGAGATCAGTAAGTAGGGCAACACAAAGCTCAAAGTTAACAGATCGACAACTTTCTCAGAAAATTCAGCAAATCTGTTTTAACCACAATATGAAGTTTTGATTTTAAAGTTGGTTTATTTTAACAGTAAACAAGAGAGAACTCACAAAAAAAAGAACCAGTTTACAAGCCAAAAGAATAGCTACTACATTGGAGAGTAAACAAGGGAATACAAAGAGGATGCATGAAGCATTACAACCCCATTTGGCTTTTCATATGATCATATCCCAGGTGGTAACTAAACTAAACCAGCTACAATCTGGTTAGATGTTTGGGGTGTGACTCTCTACTTGTCAAATTGCACTTAGAAATCGCAGAGGAAAACGTTCTAACACTATCACACTAATTACACACCAAATCAGAATCAAAGCTATAGCTAGAGAAAAGTTTGCTTTCTCTATCTCAAGCCTTAGCTTTCAGCAGCTAATAAAGCCAATCAACTGCTACAGCAAATCAAATTCCAATTGCTAACACCCACTTTGTATTTCACAAATCCAGCCACCTATACCAAACTTGAAACAAATCACACCCAAACTCTTGGAAAGACTGAAACAGAACGAATGTCTTCTCTTTAATTTAAACTGACCTACTTTAGACATCTTTTATTAACCACACACATCCAGTTAAGAATTAACTGGTAAACCACTTGGCTGACTTGTAAGCTGTAAGATTGAAAAGACCAAACCCCCCACCCCCAAACAAACCACCCCGAGGCTAAGGATAGATTGGCTAATATAGAATGCTTAACCAAGCCAAACTAGGGTAACTTCAAGTACCCTCTAATTTGATGCTAGACATCTACCATTCTTCTTCTTTTTTTAACCATTTTTTTTTTTTAGAAATTGAGGTGTGGTTCATTGTTCAAGTTATGTTGGGAATTGTACAGAATAGTAAAGATTTGAAGTAGATACATAAAGTTGGCCTACCATTTAGATGTATTGATAAAACAATGTTCCTAAGGAGATCCCATACTATTTGCTAATAAGCCTAGCTGTTATTTCTTCACTAAAATAGAAATCAAATACGACTCTCGAAGGCTTATGCATGCTACATTAATCTAGGATTAGTATACGTACACAACATTGTACAGTTAGCATCAAGACCATAAGGAAGAGAAATATGCATAACATAAGCAGGGCCACTATAATCCTCTAGAATCCAACACTAATTAACCAAATTTCAGTTAAAAGGGAAAGAAACAACTCCAAAACATTAGCAAAAAAGTCATCAGTGGTGTGTTTGTACACGGTTTAACGTTTCATTTAGTATCATCACGCATGCATAAGAATAACACAGCAAACTATGTGTGCACTGTGTGGACAAGTTTTTAAAGGGAAAACAAACTATAGAATTGTATTACTTTTTATCATATATAGGATTCGATGTGAATGCTTTACAGTTTAACTAAAAAGGCAAATTATCCAAAGCTTAGAACTGATTCAAGTACTTAATAAAAATAGATAAATCACAAACCTCTAGTTAGCTAAGCAACATATTCACTCCTCTGTTTCTGATAATTGATGATTCATAATCAGATCATGTTGATTCGGCAAAAGACTTGACGCTGCAGGGTGCTCGGAGACAATTTACCATACCATATATTGTCATCAACATGAGAATCATCGTCATCGTCATCTGAAGGAAAGATGACATATTTGTTCGGCTGCATTGCATAAAGACTTTAATTAGATCACCAAACAATGAATACATGCACATGAAGAGAACAGGGCTACGAGAAAATTGAAATAATTTAAAATTATACCATGAGGTGATGAATATACTGTGATATTGAATAAACTCATAGAGAGCAGTATACAACATCGTCAATTTGATATACATCAAGAACGAAGAAAAGTCATATTCAAATACTAAGGAATGGGTACGGAAAGGGTGAATATTGTTTGCTGGGGATGGACATGGGGTGTGATTACTATAGCTGTTACAGACGTACATCTATTTTAGTCTCAGGGAGTTAATTATCTAAGATCAAGCTGCTTTTGCTGATACATCTATTTTGTCCCCAAAGACAAAACCCCAATACAGCTATATCCATTTCAATCACCCCATCCCCAAATAGAAGAAAAACCTAATCGAAATCAAACCCTAAAATTGAGATAATAAGAAAACCCAAAATTTGCAGATAAACCCCTAAAATCGATCAAAGATTGAACCCAGTAGAAACCCTAAACTAAAAAAATGATTGAAACCTTAAATTGCTTACCAATAATCTGAATCGGAAACAACTCTTCTGGTTCCTGGAGAGCCATTAATCCAGACGCGAAAAATGAAATAGAGACTAAGAAGAAGAATCGAGAGAGTGAGAAGATGAAGGAGAGAGAGCATCAAGATTAGAGAGAGTTGAGAGAGCTGATGAGAAGGAGAGAGGTGAGTGTTTGATTTTTTCAGTTTAGCAAGTTCTGGGTCGAGCTGGGAGAGCGTAGAGTGAGGAGAGAAAATGACTTAATTGTGAGGGATAGAGGTCAAAAAGCACAACGTGAAATTTTTTAAAACAAGTTCCACACTCAGACGACATTTAAATGTTGTCTGAATGTCGCAGCATTTTCCAGTCAATTAGGACTTGGCTATTTGAGAGGGAAAAGACTCATCCAAAATTTTGGATATCCCTCCAAATTTGAGATAGGAAATCACCACATTCTACAACTACATAAATGTGTTGTCTGAATGCTCACCATTTTTCCAAATTAAACCAGTATGGTTTTAGCCTATATTCAGACGACAGAAAAAAAAATTGTGTCGTCTGAAAAACTCAGACGACATAAAACACTACTTATGTCGTCTGAAGTGTGTCGTCTGAAGGCCTTTTTGGCATAGTGGAATTAAGATATTATGATAATAGAAGGCATATACGCAATTTATAAACAATTTCCCTCTTTGCATTCAATCTAAAGAAGAATCCAAAAGATTGGACTTTCACCTCATTCAAATGCACATTACGGACAACAACAAACCAAAGAATGCATTTTACATTTGATCAGAAAGCTTTGGATTAATTCTTAACAACCGAAAAAGAGGCACAAGTGTAAACTACAATTTATTCAGAGGTGAAATCATTCATAGTTCTATTGAAACAGGAGCAAAGTGTGTCGGGTTTTGAAACTCATCTACTATATTGAAATTTTTGAAACTAAATATACAAAACTTCAGAGTGGCCATTTATTGGCGTCGGTTGTTAAAATTTTCTCATTGAAATATTCAACGGAACGACGACGTTCCGAGTTTCCGATACTTCCAAAGTGAGAAACTCTTTCTTCTTGGTCAAAATACTGTAGCCAGTCACACTCTGCTCTGCTCCACTCCGCACTCGGCGCCATTAGCGTGCTCGACTCCATGACCCTCTTATCCTTCACCCCCTCTTGCCACCTTAACCTCAACCTCAACCCCAACCCCACCACCACTTTCTTCTCTATCGTACGCCGTCCCCCTCTCAACCCAGTTCCCCCCTCCCTCTTCTTCTGCCCCACCTCCCCTCCACTTCCGCTCCACATCCTCTACCGCCCCCCACGCCCCCCCCTTTCCCTCGTCTCCGCTCCACGCGCCGCCTCCTCCGCCGGGCACCTCTTGCATGATGCCGGAGCCACCGCCCTCGTACTCGCCGGCGCCTACACTCTCGTCCTCTGCTTCGATAATCTCACCAAGCGAAACCTCCTCCAACAGGTCTCCTAGTCTGCTTCGATTCTTCCTCAATTCTTTGTTTGGAAGTTCAAAAATCATATGGGTGTTCTTGTTTTACTAATTAGTTTACCTTATATGCCAGAGTTTGAGCAGAAAATTGGTCCACATATCATCTGGGCTGCTCTTCGTGCTTTCCTGGCCAATTTTCAGGTGACATTTTCGTCCCTTCTTTCGTTTCAATATTTTTCTGCCACTTGTTTACTACATTCCTTTGAGCACAAGTTTGCTTGAGTTGAGATCATTATTTTGATCCTTGAATAGCACGTCAACAGAAGCTCGCTACTTTGCCTCTGTGGTTCCCCTCTTTAATGGCTTGAGGCTTCTTCTTAGTGGCCTCTCCTTGGTCCCCAATGAAGGACTAGTCAAATCCGTCACTCGTGAAGGAAACCCAAAGTAATTTCTTCGGTTCAAAACCTTATAATGCAGCTAGCTTAGCTATGTTGATTTCTCCAGAACCATAGTGTGGTTTAGCTCGAGTGTTTTACATTTGCAGGGAGTTGCTTAGGGGACCCTTGTATTATGTTCTTATACTGATCTTATCTGCTCTAGTGTTTTGGCGCGAGTCTCCGGTTGGAGTGATCTCCTTAGCAATGATGTGTGGTGGTGATGGTAACTAGTCTCTACTTTCTTCAGCCTAATTAATCTGTTTCTTGCTCCCTGCATTAGTGCATTACAATAACACCTTCAACTTACTTTGTGGCTCATAGGTGTTGCTGATATCATGGGTAGAAGATTCGGGTCCATAAAGATCCCCTATAATCAAAAGAAGAGTTGGGCTGGGAGCATTTCCATGTTTGTTTTTGGGTTCTTGGTTTCCCTTGGGATGCTTTACTATTACTCAATTTTGGGATATTTCAATTTGGATTGGATGGATACGGTGCAAAAGGTTGCTTTCGTTTCTTTGGTGGCTACAGTAGTAGAATCCCTTCCTATTACAAAGGTAGTGGATGACAATATATCTGTTCCATTGGCAAGTATGGCAGCCGCATATTTCAGTTTTTCTTTGTAGCTTGTCATGCTCCAAAATTTATCCCCAACTCATTATATTCTATTTGAGTTTCAAGAGCATTTTGGTCCTCAATTTAATTAGCTTGTTGAGATTTGAGTATGATTGGTTCTTTTTTTCTTTTTTTGGTCGAGAGAGAATCCTTGGTTCAGCTGATGAGACTTCTCTCCATCTGTGACCATGTTTTCATCAATCATGGCATTCCTAATGTTCATGATTCTTTATTGATGTTTTAAGTAGTGTAATGCTAGTTTGTAAGTAGGTGTTTCTCGTTCAATAATACATCTTCAGAATATATGACTGAGAAGATATAGTTGATAATTACTAGAGTCGATTTCGTCAGCACTCTCTTACATGACTACTCTTTCTAGCACCTAGCTTCCAGGGAAAATAAAAGAAAAAACGTTCTTCTGTCGTGCACTGCTCCACATTCCTCAACTTCACAACTGCAACTTTCTTGTATTTAGCATTAGCTTCTTCCAATAACTACAGTTTCATATGAATGTGTCTGAAACCTTACTTTATAGCCATTTGTGACATGTTTTATTACCAGATTAGTTGACTGGAAATTAACTCTGCTTATCTAAGCTTCTGATCCTAGTAGTTCAAATAAATTCCCACCAAGCTTCTCAATCAGTTCGTAGCCATTAGTCCACCAGTTTGTACGTACTGTATAATTCAACTGGGTGCTGGCTATGCCACTCATTGCTGGAGTTGGGGTGGAGACGAATTTTAGGGTTTGGGAGAGCCTCAGGCTTATACATTTCTCATTTCTGGTCGTCTCTTCAAGGTTGCTTTCGCCTTAAACAACAGTCTGGGTGATTTTAAGTATTGCTACTTACTAATGCACTAATGCAAACTTTAAAGGATTGTCATGTGACCAACATCAACGATGTTTTTCCTTCCTATGCCTATTCTCTTTGTAATGTAAGGCATACATCGACTTTGAACTGTCAGAATTTGAGTTTGATAGAACCAGACAGCTTTATGAGAGACTCCTAGACCAGACAAAACATCTAAAGGTGTGGATCAGTTATCCAAAATTTGAGGCATCCGCTATGGTGGGGGGAAATGACGAGGATGATATAATTGAAGAGAAGAAACGCTGTATAGAGCGTGCTAGAAGGGTTTTTGAGAAAGCTCTTAACTATTTTAGAACTTCAGCACCTAAATTGAAGGAAGAAAGGGGTATGCTGCTAGAAGAATGGTTTAATATGGAGGCTAGCTTTGGGGATCTGGGTGATATTAGCCAGTATAAAAGATATCCTTTTCAGTATAAAACTACGCATTTTACAACAGCTCAAATGTAAACACCCTTCTGCAAAGAGTTAGAAACCAGCTGGCAGAAGTAAAAGCGAATAATTTAAACTTTAAATCCATTACCAGAGCTGCTTGAGCAGAAATCAGCTCTTCTGAACCTAAAAAATGCAGTTCCCGTAGCCTGCAAAATGGATAAGTAGCCTGCAAAATGGATAAAACAATCACAACCAACACAGCTTGCAGCTAATCAATTACAAGTCTTACGAGATAATCAAATAGGATCGGTTATAGATTTGAGTCCAGAGCCACCGAAAGTGCAATCATGTTCCTCTTGGTAGTAAGCATTCATGGCAAAGGATGCACGACTAAACATGTTTGAGGGGACAAAGCATGGATCTTCACTGTGAATTGAAGAGCAATCCACGTAATTGCATGCATAGCTTTCCACGTTTACCAGAGTATCATAACCTAATGATGGATTGGCTACACACCAAGTCTACAAGAGGACATAAGCACATATACACAGAGGTCAGTAACGAGGATATTGGCACATATAGTAGCATTTTACAAGTTCATGTAGGCATGTACTGGGGCATTACCTGTGCAAATGCCTTCAAAGGTGAAATATGAAAATGTCCTGCAAAAAATTGTTCAGACTCATGAGGAAACAAATTAAATGAAACCATCAGAAACTCATTAAGATCCATTTACAAACAAACTAACATGATAGAGTTGATAAGCAGTGCATCAACACAAAACGGACAGCAACAAGACAATGACCACAGAACTGTCTGATCAGTAAATTTAAAAAAAAAAAAAAAATTCAGAAGCTGAGGGCATAAATCTGGAATTTCTTTCAATTTTGTTTCTCAAACCCAATTCATGTTTTCATTATCTACTCCTATAGCGAGAGGATGTAGATAATGTTTTTTTTTTTAGAGGAAGAGGTCAGCCCTTTATTAAAAATGAATCAATTATAAATTACAAGCTTCAGCTGCCACTGCAGCTGAGAGGAACGAAGGAACAGAAAAATAAAAGCAATCTTGGGAGAGAGAGCATGCATGAGTTGCTAGTTTATGAGCAACAGAGTTACCCTTTCGCCCAATATATGCCACCTTCAACACTGATGAGGCCTCCAACTGTGAAACTAAGTCATCATACAATCTTCCTAATACCGAAGTATTAGTAACAGTAGCATCCATCAATTGACGCTGAACATTTAGTGCATCCGTTTCCAGAATAACAGGTAGGAAAGAATGGTCCATCGCAAACTCCACAGCCTTCTTGCAAGCCAACAGTTCCCCATGTTCTGGAGAAATCAAGCCAGACACCGGACAAGCTCCTCCTGCTAACATTGCTCCAGTCTCATTACGTATAACAAAACCGACGCCACCCCGACGAGTGACATGATTGAATGATCCGTCCACATTAATTTTCAGTACACCCAATGGGGGGGCAGACCAACGCACTACCTTATACCGTTGACTCGCTCTAGTCGTTTCTTTCAAATTATGGAACCTAAACTCTTGCAATCGGGACATAGAACTTAGGATCACATCACAGCTCGTTCCCTTTTTCTGACTCCAGATTCTCTCATTTCGCTCCTTCCAAACACCATATAGGAGAAATATCAGAGTTCCAAAGTCAAGCACCGACAATTCTTGAGCACACGAGCTCAACCATAGATCCAAGCTACTATTCTGAAGGTGAGGTCCATAACACACCTGTTTCAAAACAGCATTAGACCGAAGTACCGATCGAGTAAAGCTACACTCTCGACACAAATGTAGCGTAGATTCTAGTTCCACTTCACACAATGCACACAAGGTCGACTCCAGTTGTACTCTTCTTGATTCAAGTTTGGCAAGGGAAGGCAAAATATCCAAACAAACTCTCCACATATGAAGTTTCGCCTTATTTGGAACATTAACCTTCCATAATTTCTTCCAGAAGACACTCCCCAAAGAAGAGATCATAGGATTATGGGCAGCAGAAGAAGAGAAAGAGAACCTGTACGCAGATTTCACGGAATACCTCCCATCCTTTGTCAGCTTCCAGACCAGCCTATCCGCAACCACTCGTCTACTCAGAGGTATGGAAGAAATCAACTCCACTTCCTGAGGCGGAAACAGGCTCTGAAGACGGGAAACATCCCAAACTCCGGTGTGCAAAAGCAAGTCACTAACCTTACTGACCGCGTTTTGAGCTAACGCTGAAGGTGTAGGTCGCCCAGTAGATGACCCTAGCAACCAAGTATCAGTAAAAATTCGAATGTCTTTTCCGTCGCCAATCTGCCAGCAACAACATTCCTCCAGCAACTCACGAGTAGAAAAAATACTCCGCCAGGAATAGGAGGGGGAGCCATGTGCCATAGCCTCCCAAAACGATGTCGCAGGATAATACTTCGCCTTATATATCCTGGCAATTAAAGAGGAGGGGTTGGTAAGTATTCGCCATGCCTGTTTCGCTAGCATGGCCCGATTAAAATCTGTCAAACTACGAAACCCTAATCCACCTTCCTCCTTAGAATTGCACAATGCAGTCCAGGTCTTCCAGTGAATTTTCCGCTTATCAAGAGTACTTCCCCACCAAAAGCGTGCACACATCTGTTCCAAATCATCACAAAATTCTTTGTCAACTGGAATACACTCATCGCATATGTTGGTAGCGCTGAAGCCACCACACGAATTAGAATATCCTTTCCAGCCCCACTTAGCATCTTCCCTTGCCAAATTGATAACTTCTTCGCCAATTATCCTTGATATACTGGAACGTAGCCGTCTTCTTCCGACCCACATAAGTGGGAAGCCCAAGATATTTTTCATGGACCTCAACCATCTGCATCCCCAAAAAATTAGCTAATTCCTCCCGCCTATCATCTGAAACATTCTTACTGAAAGCGACCGAACTTTTATCAAAGTTAACAAGCTGCCCGGAAGCCCTACCATAAGTCTCTATAACATCTTGAAGTTCATAACAATTTTCCAAAGTTGATTGAGCGTAAATCATACTATCATCTGCGAATAACAAGTGATTGATTGATGGAGCAGTGGCACAAACCTCTATCCCCGGTAACAAACCCAACTCCTGCTTCTGTTTCAGCAGAGCAGAAAAGCCTTCAGCCCCAAGGAGGAATAAATAAGGGGATAGCGGATCGCCCTGACGTAAACCCCTACTCGGTATCACATGGCCCCTTGGCTTCCCTCTGATCAAAAAGGAGTACCTGACCGAAGAAACACAATGCATCACCATATTGATCCAGTCCTGAGCAAATCCAAAACGGGCCATAATCATCTTCAAAAAAACCCATTCCATCCGGTCATAAGCCTTGCTTAGAGGATGTAGATAATGTTAATAACTAGTATAATTGTGAGTTTGTGACATACAATAAATTCCTTTATTGTCGTAAATGCGATTAATCACTTGAGACAATTAATAATGAAAACAAGGCTCTGGCTCATAAATTTTGAAGTATAGCTGGGGGAGGCACTAGAGCAACAAAGAACAAGAGAATCTAGCTCCGATGAAGTCAATTGAAAGGCCTTCAGTATGACATATAACATTTACCAACGATCCTCCAGTTCGAATATCTGTGATTGCGTACTTAGAGCTTCTCTGCCACTCCCACATGGGAGGGTGGAAAAGGTGAAAACTGGTGGAAAACCCATCCCTGATGAGGAAAACACAATGTAGATCTAGTTCAAAATAATTGAATAATAGAGATTACACTTGAAAACTGACAAATTCTTTTCTTTTTTTCCATTAAGAGCCGTGACTCCGTGAGGTGATTTGTTTTTTGGAATAGAAGTGCTTCTCAAAATAGAAGTAGAAAAGAAATATGGTGCAACTTTTTTTTTTTTATTACATCAATAAATTACAATAGTTAGCCTTTCGTGTTCCATGATAAAATAACACTTAAAAAAATCTACTGCAATCTATCATTTGCTTTACTGCTTTACTAATATCTAACTTAAGGGAGAAGAATTTGACAAAAAAAAAAAAACGACTTAAGAGAGAAGAAACCCTCATCTCTTTTATGATTAGTCTGTTTTTATGATTTAACAATCGGGATAACCTCCTGCTTACACATTTACGAATTAGATCAAGTGATATTAGGCACAAATATATTTTGTTTGGTTATTTCTATTTTATTTTTTATAAACCTGTAATTCTGTAAAACGGGTCAAAACTCAAAAGGAGATACTTTTGTTTTTAGCATGTTTTTATTTGTCCCCCTTTTTCTTTTGGTCCGATAAAAACACCCGTTTTCCCTTGAAACTCGATAAAAAGTTTGAAAAACCATAAACCCCCTTCTTCGGGTTCGGAGGAGATCCGCCGGAAATCGACCGCCCAAGCGACTCCACTCCTCACTCTCTACCCCATCCCTTCATGATTTCTCATACCTCGCACTCCACTCTCAGCCACCATGGCTGCCTCACTTGTGCGGCTCAACCCCCAGCACACTCCGCTCCTCCACAGCTTCAACACGACGTCGTCCATGGCGGCCATCTTAAGAGTAAGAAACAAACCAACACTCCTCAATTTAATTACGCTTAATTCACTTTTCATAGTCTTTGCAGCTTTAATTTCACATGATTATCATTTCAAAATTCGCTCGTTTCCCTGGTTAGTGTTTAGTGTACGGGCGTTTGAAGCTCGAAATTCACTATGGGATTGTTTGCTGTCTGATAGGATTAGGGTTTTCGTATCGAAAATATGAATTAGAATGAGTACTGAGTTGGTGTCGCATTTCACATTATTGTCAGGGACTCTTTGTGAACTCTATAATGATACTATTGTGACTTCCTCTGCAATGGAAGTTGATGCTGGAACTCCGAATTCACAAATTCGAGGTCAGCAGAAAAAAAGAAGGACCGGAGTTTCGTTGTGCGAGACTTTTAGTAATGGCAATGTCGCTCCGTTACACTACCTACCAACTCTTGAAGCAGCTGATTACTATGTGCAGCCTTCTTTGAAGGAACTGGCTGCTCGAGAACGTATGGATCCTGGTTATTCTACCCGAGTTTTGGACTTTACGGTTGGGAGGTTTGGTTATGGATCTGTCAAGTATCCTGGGGAGACTGATGTTAGGTGTTTAGAATTAGATAGAATTGTCAAGTTCCGCAGGCATGAGGTGATTGTATATGAAGATGAGAGTGCCAAGCCTTTGGTTGGCCAGGGCCTTAACAAGCCTGCTGAAGTAACTTTGATGCTACAAACAAGGGTATCGTGTGTTGACCAGAGACAGAAAGAGAATATCGTGAAAATATTGAGACAAAGTGTGGAGGGACAAGGAGCTCATTTTGTTTCGTTTAATCCAGAAAATGGGGAATGGAAATTCTTTGTTAACCATTTTAGCAGATTTGGGTTGACTGAAGAAGATGAAGAAGATATGATGATGGAAGATACTGCTGTAGCTGAAGATCCTCCGGAATTGAACCATGATGAGATCTCTGATACTGATGAAGAAAACCAAATGGATCCTACTGGAATTGTGCTCTCGCATTCTCTTCCTGCTCATCTTGGGCTTGACCCCATCAAGATGCAAGAAATGAGAATGTTGATGTTTTCTGATTTGGATGAGGAAGCCGAGGATATGAAAGAATTACCTGCACATTATAATCCATCATTTGGTAAAGAATACTCAAGATCTCCTTTAGAAAATGCTCAAAGGATGAGTTATCGATCTACTCCACCAGCCGTGCGAAAGACCCCTCTAGCATTGCTTGAGTACAAGCATGGTAGTTTTGACTCAAACTCTCCTGGAGCCATTCTAATGGCCCAGGAAAATAAAGCCTTGCCATTGAAGACACTAAAAGAAGGTTTTAAGCTTGATCTCAGTAGTGAAACACCAGCAACTAGAAAAGATTCTCGCAACATAGTTGATGCAGGTTTGTTAATGGGTAGGTCTTTTCGAGTAGGATGGGGCCCAAATGGAATTCTTGTCCATGCTGGCACACCAATAGGCAGTAATGGTTCCCAAAGGGTGCTGTCATCTGTAATTAATATAGAGAAGGTTGCTATTGACAATGTTGTCAGAGATAAAAATAACAAGGTTAGAGCAGAACTTGTTGAAACGGCTATCACTTCTCCATTGGAGCTTCACAAGGGACTGTTTCATGAAACAAAAGAAGTTGAAGTTGGATCCTTCAGTCTGAGACTTCAGAAACTTGTCTCGAATCGGTTTATGCTATCAGATATTTGCAGGAGTTATGTAGTATTATTGAGAGGCAGCTGGAGGTTCCTGGTTTATCTTCCTCTGCATGTTTGGTTTTGCCACATCAAATTATGATTTGGGAATTGATAAAAGTTCTTTTCTCTGAAAGGGAAAATGGCGAGAAAATGGGATCTTTTGGTGCTGATGATGAGGTAGAAATGGTGCAGGATGAGAAGCTCCCTTCACAGGAAACTGACCCGGAAGCATTACCTCTAATTAGGAGGGCCGAGTTCAGTTACTGGTTGCAAGAAAATGTGCACCATCGAGTAGAAGAAATCATCTCCTTGAATGAGTCCAATTATCTGCAATCCATATTATTACTTCTGAGTGGGCGGCAGCTGGATGAAGCTGTGGAACTGGCTGCTTCTCAGGGAGACGTGAGATTGGCTTGTTTGTTAAGTCAGTCTGGTGGGTCCATAGTTAATCGTTCTGACATTGCACAGCAGCTTGAGCTTTGGAGGATCAATGGACTGGATTTCAGTTTCATTGAGAAAGATAGGATAAGGCTTTATGAGTTGCTTGCGGGTAATGTCCACGGTGCTTTTCATGATATTGAAGTTGATTGGAAGAGGTTTCTTGGGTTATTGATGTGGTATCACTTACCACCTAATATTCCATTACCCATTGTTTTCCGCACATATCATGATCTTCTTAATGAGAATAAGGCTCCATATCCTGTTCCTGTTTACATGGATGGACGTGTAGAAGAGACTGTGGATCGGAGTGCAGAGAAACGTTATGACATATCATATTACCTTATGATGCTACATGGAAGTGAAGATAGTGAAGTTGATTTCCTGAAGACCATGTTCAGTGCTTTCTCGTCAACATATGATCCACTTGATTACCATATGATCTGGCATCAGCGTGCTGTGTTGGAAGCAGTTGGGGTCATCAGTGCCAATGATCTTCATGTTCTTGACATGGGATTTGTTTCCCAGTTGTTGTGTCTTGGGCAATGTCATTGGGCCATCTATGTGGTCCTTCACATGGCCCATTGTGAAGACTTTCCATATCTTCATGCTAATCTTATTCGGGAAATTTTGTTCCAATATTGTGATTCTTGGAGCTCACAAATATCACAACGCCAATTCATTGAGGACTTGGGTATTCCTAAAGCATGGCTTCATGAGGCTATGGTAAGTACTGTTTTTTTATTTGTTTTTTTTTATTGTTTACCAATCCCGTCCTTGTGCCCTTTGTTTTATCATACTTGGAACATAAATATTTTTGTCACCTTTAGGAAACATATGTAAATTAACTTTAGGTTTCCTAACAATTTTGATCAGATGGATGACTCTATATTCGGTTAGAAATCCTTATTTAATCCCCTTCCTGCTGTGCCTCACTATGAATCTGTGACTACTTTGATCTCAAAGTTGAGAAAATTGAATTGGTATCTGGTGGTTGAATAATTTCTTTTGATGGTTGCAGGCAGTTTATTTCAATTATTATGGGGATCTTTCAAAGGCACTTGAACACTTCATTGAATGTGCAAACTGGCAGAAAGCGCATTCTATTTTCGTAACTTCTGTTGCTCACACATTATTCTTGTCAGGTATGATTTAATAACTACTAGGTACTATCTGCACCCCTCTTTTACACCCCCCCCCCCCAAGCCAATTTTTTCAAAATGCCACAACTGACTCTATTCTTCAGTCTAACCACTGACGAGGTTTCTGTAACAATTATGCTTTGGATAAGCGCACACATTATGTGTACCGGACTAGTTTACTATTATTTCTGTCTGTACAGGGGTTAATGTTTTAAACTAAACTTTCACTCGAATCACTTCTTGTCCCGATTGCTTGGTTGAAATTAATCTGTAAAACTTTTCTTCTCTTCTAATTGCAGCCAAACACTCAGAGATATGGAGGCTAGCAACTTCCATGGAGGACCACAAATCAGAAATTGAAAATTGGGACTTGGGAGCTGGCATCTACATTTCATTCTATCTAACAAGAAGTTCATTGCAGGGAGCTGACGATGCCATGAGTGAACTGGTATGACAACTTGTTATTTGGGATAATGCTGTAATTCGAAATATTGGGTAATTTTGCTTCATCATCGACCCTGCAATATATTAACTACCAATTGAATTGTTTCAAACACAAATCTTGGTAGCCTTTTTGGTTTTGTTCTTTTGTTTTTTTTTTTGTTTTGAGGTTGCTGCTTTTCATAAATTAAGTATAGGATTGCGTTATGCTCATACTTTAGGCTTATCCATAAGCCTAGCTTAGGTTTACTACATTTGGCTGGGAGTTGGAAAATAAAGTAATGAATATGTAGCGACTATCCAATGGTACCTCTGCCTGATAGTTCGGGATCTTGCTCTTCCCACTTATTTGGTTAGCAGGAGTCTAATAAATAGACATGAATGCGTATAAGGAGATGGACATAGATCAAAGCCTATTACTAAAATGAGATATTGCCACATCTTGATGCTATCCCACTCAAGGGAGCTGTTGCTAGATCTTTGCGTAGTTGGCTTCAAGCAACATCATTAATATGGAAATAGGCATAGAAAGTGAGGATATTTCTTGTTCTTTTCGCAATTTATTGTATTTTTCTTATACACAGGGAAGAGTGAACCCCATGCACCCCACACACCCCCCCCCCCCCCCCCCCCCACACACACACACACACACACCCCAAAAAAAAAAAAAAGATGAAAAAAGAGAGCTTAAACTGTAGCCCCAACTTGATGTTATAGTCCAACATAAATTGTCATCTTTGTTTCTCAAATGAGTGTTTCACACTGTAATATCTATTGCAGGGTTCTGTTGAAAGCAAAAATGCTGCTTCCAGAGAGTTTCTTGGTCAGTTAAACTTGTCTTTGGCTGTTTGGGGTGCCAAGCTACCAATGGATGTGAGGTATGTTTAACCTGGGATCACTGTTGCATGCATAAGAATTTTCTTTATGTTTTGTAAGACGCTTTCGCTACAGATCTGTTAGTAGTCTAAGGGCATCTATAATGCCCTGGAAAGTGTTGTCATTGCTTTTCTTTTCGAATTCGTCAATACCTTTAAGGCCTTCAGTGGAATTGCTTTTTAACTCTGAATAAAGATTTGTAGTAGCTCCACTCTTTGTTTTTAAATTTAGATTCCAGGCTTCAACAGGGTTCTGTACTTTTAGCCTTATGGTGTATAGTACTGTCATAGATTAGGTTTTAGGTATAGAGATTGAGGCAGGTTGAAAACAAAACTTTTAGCAAACACCGTTCAAACGCGGTTATGTGTTGTGTATGTATATGTATATATCTAACGGAGAAAATACTTTATTATCTCAGCATGGATGTTGGGTTATCTGTCCATGTTGGGCATGCTTTGCTTTGTCATGATTCTTGTGTTTCTCACTGATTGGAAAGTTCAATTAATTAGATGAAATTGGATGACTGACTGAATGGCAACAACTTAAATAATTGTTTCAAGATATATGTCATATAGAGAGCACCATGAGCATTTCTCTTTTTCACTTTCCACAGTGCAAATGGTTGGTATTTGGTAATGCTCAGTTAATTATTTCTTTGTTTCTCTAATTTATTTTTTAAGTCTTATGTAAATGTCTTTTCCGTCATCTCCCCCTTTTTTGGGGGTTCTGATGAACTATACTGCATTGTTCTTCTACAACTTTGTAACAGACTTCTTTATTGTATTTAACCGAATGTAATAATCTATACATAGATTACTTGAAAAATATATACCCTTGTTTTTGGTGGTATAATTGCTGAATTAAATTATAAACTTGACATTATTACCAATGTGTTACAGAGTCGTCTATTCGAAGATGGCGGATGAAATATGCAACTTGCTTTTGTCTGATATTAGCGAGGGCCCAACACGAGATGTTCAGTTAAGTTGCTTTGACACCGTTTTCAGTGCGCCCATACCTCAGGACCTTCGCTCAAATCATTTGCAAGATGTAGTGTCTCTCTTCACATGCTTTCTATCCGAAGTTGCTACATAGGTTGGCCTTCCCCTTTATGCAGGGGCTTAAAAAATCTGGGTGCTTTTTATTGAGAAGTTGGATAGGCATTGATCAAGGCACTTCGTTTGACTTGAAATTGTAAGAAGGCTACAGCACTAAATCATAATTTCATTGCACTTTGTTTGTTCCCTTCCATTTTTCATTTTCTTTTCTTCCCATTTCTTTATAAAATTGTTGACGATCACTTTAGGGTGAATATTGTTAGGTAGTTTAAAACGGAGAGCATACACAGTTAAGTCACTTAGCGGATGACTCAGAGTTTGTCTTGGTGGAGCCTGTGAATCCTAGACTGTTTGATTAGGATTAGGTAGCGAGGTTATTACTAGGCAATAATTGCTGATGAATCCGTGTAGCAAGAAAGCTAATTACTGGGTTGTGAGGTTTTCGGTTAACCATATCAAAACCCATTGCTTGTTTTATGTGGTAGTCACCAAAGCCCCTCTTATTAATATTGTTTCGTCGTATTCATGAAGACAATTTTCTTACTATAGAATAGGATATTATAATTTGTGAGAACACAGGTTTTATATGATTCATCGTTCCAATTATTGTACTATACCAGTCATAACCATAGAGCTTTCTCTGCATGATAACATTTAGGTTTAACACTGCTGGCTGTTCAACCTCGTCACTTGGATAGATGCATTCTTTACCTCAGGTTGCAGTTAGACTTGGTTCCCCTTGCTTCTGGACTGGGGGTGAGTTTTTAAGCCTGTTTATGTCGAGAATGTACTTAAAATATTTTACTAAGTAAATTGAACTACATTGAATATAGTAAGAAGCTCCGTATTTGGAAGGGTCTGGAGCTTGTAGCATTTCTGAAGGTGTATTTTGATTGTTTCCTTGGTTCATTCTGCTGTGTCTTCCCAACCCTTTTCAGAGCCTCACTCATCAAACCTGCTAACGATGACTTCAATTTTGACTACTTAAACAGATAGAAGATGAGAAATAAAGCCACCTTTAGGCTTGTTAATATTGCTTCGTCACATTCATGAGGGTCTCATTTGTCATAAGATGATGTAAACGAGGGTACATCTCATAGGCTGTGCATTGTGTGCCAATCTCCCAGCTAGATTATGAACAGTTTAGCGAGAACAGAGGAGTCAATTGCTCAGAGTAATCATGTCATTAGTGGCTCATTTTCACATAGAATTGCATCAAATGGATGTGAAAACAACATTCTTAAATGGAGAATTAGAGAAAGTAATTTATATGAAGCAACCTGAAGGGTATATTCACGCTGAAAGTGAAAATCTAGTATGTAAATTGAGAAAATCATTTATGGATTAAAGCAAGCATCAAGACAGTGGTATAAAAACTTTGATTCTGTGATTTCAATCTTTTGGTTTTACTGAAAACATTGTGGATGAGTGTGTATACTTGAAAAAAGTGGGAGGAAATTCTATTTTTCTTATTCTCTATGTAGATGAGATTCTGCTAGCTAGCAGCAATGTCAAATTACTCAAGGACACTAAAATCTTTCTGTCGAATCATTTTGACATGACATGAAAGATTTGGGGGAAGCATCTTATGTCCTTGGCATAGAGAGAGAGAGAGAGAGATGTTCGGGTTGTCTCAGCTAAATTATATCATAAAAGTTCTGAAAAGGTTTGGAATGAAGGGTTGTGCATCTGGTGAAGTTCCCATGTAGAGTAGATAAATTAACAAAGCAGTAATGTCCCAAAAATAGTTTAGAAAAGGATGAAATGGAGTCTAAACCCAATGCTAGACTTGTGGAAGTTTGATGTATGCACAGGTCTGCACTACACCTGATTGTCATTTGCAGTTGGAATTCTTTCTAGATATCAGTCAAATCAAGGTATGGCACATTGGGTGGCTGGGAAGAAAATTCTCAGATACTTGCAGAGGTTATGGTTTAAACTTCTAGAATCCAGAAGTGTACAGTAAGACTTCAAATATATGATATTAAGTTGATGCACATTTTCATATGGTGGTTTCATCACATCAGTTGTTGGATATAAGTGGAATACATGAACTGAAGTCAGTGGCATGATTCTGGTGTATATTATCTTAATACATTCATTCTCTTGCTCTGCACCAAAGATTGCATTTTGACCATATCTGAATAGAATCTGGTGCACACCAAGGTTATTGCTTGTTCTTAATATTTGGGTTCAATTGCTATGAGTAGACTGTGATTGTCCAAGTGGGAGATTGATTAAATATTTAATTTAAGTAACGTGGAATATGATTGTTATCACCCACTTATGCAAAATCTATCAAGTAGTTATGGAAATATATTAATGATAATCTTTTGGTTACTTATCTGATAAAACGTCTGGTAAATAGAAGTGATCGAGTTGCTTATGACTTCTACTATGGGAAGAGTCGAGTGTTCAAGCACTCTTGTCCCTGCATTCTCTACGTTGAAATAGAACATTCAGTCCTTCCCCATAAACAAGGAGTTCATACTTAGAGATCTGCAGAGGGCGATTGTTCATTTTGCTGACTTCATGGATCCTTCAGGTATGAACATTATTCTATTCCCTATGCTGTGTGTGTGTGTAATTCATTGAATTGTGTGCGTATGTCTATCAATTGATCCAGTGCTTGTTCATGTTACAATATACATATAACACAAAGGTGTCTATCGGCACGCATGAAATCATCATACATGATTGTTGATTTTTGCATTTGCAAATACCAGTTGTATTCTGTGATCTATTTACTCATGCAATTCTACTAGTTGAGACTTGAGAGCATAATATTTGCTGCATTTTTTGGAGCATAAACCTGCACAACCTTCTGCTTCTCCTGCAAGTGCAAATCAGCAATTTAAGACTACTTTTAAGTTTAACATAATTAGAAAATTAGGAAATAAGATGCAAAAAACAATGAACACAAGATATGCATGTCTGCAAATCCTGGGTTATGTTTCTCAAAGACCATTTAAGTAGGTTAGTTACTACATAATCTGCAAAAAACATCTAACAGCTGTGATTTTGAATATGAGAGCTAAATGGTAGAAGGACCAATGGTTTTGTAGAATAATAGCATCCAAACCGAAACCAATTTATCATGAGTGGGATTGATCCCCTATCATACCCTAGCCTTCTTTGATACTGTGTAGAATTTAGAACTGCCTTGGCTATAGATTAGTATATTGCTATCTAATTAAGGTTTTGAATTCTTGGTCAATAATTTGATATGCATGTAACACATATACCAGAGTTGATGTTGGTGCACATGGAAGTTGTGCAACCAAGGCTGCAGTAGTAGAGAGGCTCCGGCAGCAACTTCTTGCAATTTTTCAAGCACTCTGCAGTACAGATTGGGCTGGTTTTAGAACCTGCACATTTGAGTGTACATTTAATTATGCAGAAAGGTGACTGAGCTTGCACTTCAGTCAAAAATCACGATCATCAGGACCATAAGAACATGCACAAGTCTCCTGGAGCTATTTCCTTCCATTATTTCTCTATCCCTTTCCTTTCTTTCTATTGATATCTGAGACACTCCTAAATTCCTCAGAAGCAATCTTTTATAGGCCTAAACCTTAATTAGTTATGAAACAACTCTTTTCACCTAAAGTTGCTTTAACATTAATATCTCACCATAAACTTTATTTTTGTATTAGTTGACAATAGGATTTTACCTGCTCTTTGCCATGATTGAATATCTGGTTGTGTATTCAAAAGTCCACCCTTGAACTCACCCATGGATTTTATCATAATCAAGTGCAGAACATCTTTTTGCCACAAAATCCATGTTAATTCAGATATTCATTTCAACTGGTGATTCCTTCCATTAATGCATTTTCTGAATTCTGAAGGTCTTGAGTATGCCAGGGTCCTCTCTGCTATTATATATGCCAAGGAAAAGATAGTGCATTGCTATACGCCCTGTGAGGTTCATTTATGTCAGTTTCATGCAGATCTGTCTTTTAATTTACTGGAGCACTGCTAATCTACTTACCAAAACTTCTGGCAGACACCATTTAACAATTTTCATTACTTGGTTCAGTTGTTGACAGACCAAAAAAAAATGCATTTGTAGATCAAATTTTTGTGGCATGCAAAGATGCATACTATGCTTTGCAGAAGGTGATGATCGATTAACCACAAGTGGGCTAACCTGAGAATTGTCTGGTTAGAATGCAAGTAAGCAAGTTTTGATCTGTAACAAACTTTACTGACCTAACTGCAAGCACTGTAAACAGATTATGCTAAAAAAAAAGCTAGATATGTGATTATGTGTCACTAAAAGAAAGTTAGCTAGAGGCAACCTTCATAACAGAAGAAAGTAAACAAGATTGAAATATACAGTTGAAGTCGCATGTAATTATGTACCGGGTGACTCACATGGAAGGGTACCTTAAATTAGGCGATTAAAATTCATGTAAATTTCAAATCGTCTACTTTAAAATATGATATTGGTGATAAAGCATATCTCTCAGAGTAGTAATGGCTTACCTGGGACATGTAGTTCCAGGTACAAACAGTTCCTGAATGAAAATTTGCTAAGAGTACTGCAGAAAACACCACTATGTACATGCTAAGTTTGTCCAGTGAAATTGTAAAACTAATGCAATTCAATGTCTTCTGATAATAATGACAAGATTCAAGTATGAAGGAGTTGGAAACTGACGTGGATAGTAAGGTTTACCTGCTCTTTGCCATGATTGAATATCTGGTGTGTATTCAAAAGTCCACCCTTGAACTCACCCATGGATTTTATCATAATCAAGTGCAGAACATCTTTTTGCCACAAAATCCATGTTAATTCAGATATTCATTTCAACTGGTGATTCCTTCCATTAATGCATTTTCTGAATTCTGAAGGTCTTGAGTATGCCAGGGTCCTCTCTGCTATTATATATGCCAAGGAAAAGATAGTGCATTGCTATACGCCCTGTGAGGTTCATTTATGTCAGTTTCATGCAGATCTGTTCATTTATGTCAGTTTCATGCAGATCGTCTTTTAATTTACTGGAGCACTGCTAATCTACTTACCAAAAACTTCTGGCAGACACCATTTAACAATTTTCATTACTTGGTTCAGTTGTTGACAGACCAAAAAAAAATGCATTTGTAGATCAAATTTTGTGGCATGCAAAGATGCATACTATGCTTTGCAGAAGGTGATGATCGATTAACCACAAGTGGGCTAACCTGAGAATTGTCTGGTTAGAATGCAAGTAAGCAAGTTTTGATCTGTAACAAACTTTACTGACCTAACTGCAAGCACTGTAAACAGATTATGCTAAAAAAAAAGCTAGATATGTGATTATGTGTCACTAAAAGAAAGTTAGCTAGAGGCAACCTTCATAACAGAAGAAAGTAAACAAGATTGAAATATACAGTTGAAGTCGCATGTAATTATGTACCGGGTGACTCACATGGAAGGGTACCTTAAATTAGGCGATTAAAATTCATGTAAATTTCAAATCGTCTACTTTAAAATATGATATTGGTGATAAAGCATATCTCTCAGAGTAGTAATGGCTTACCTGGGACATGTAGTTCCAGGTACAAACAGTTCCTGAATGAAAATTTGCTAAGAGTACTGCAGAAAACACCACTATGTACATGCTAAGTTTGTCCAGTGAAATTGTAAAACTAATGCAATTTCAATGTCTTCTGATAATAATGACAAGATTCAAGTATGAAGGAGTTGGAACTGACGTGGATAGTAAGGTTCATAGCTGAAAGAGCTCAGCTGTTGTCTATTTATTTGCAGTAAGATTGCTAGAGAACCAGATATAAGCAATCCATGTTAATTACCTCAGGAAAGAAGTTATGTAAAGCGCACAAATTTGTATCCAATGGTCGGCCTATGTTAGTACTAACTACTAAGTATCAACTTGTACATTCAGTTCTGTTAAATTGTTTCCTGAAAATTAACATACATTATCTAATTGTTTCATTGTGCTTGGGCTTAATGATGATTCATGCTTTATGCCTTAAGGCTCATCTATTCTCAACTTGCTATTACTGTTTCGATAAATGCTTAGAGTCGTTTTCATCTATTGAAGAGCTAATGTGAGATGAGAGTCCACGTACATTTCAAATTGCTCTTTCAAATACTGATGTCAACTGTTATGGATTCAAGAGTCCCGTCCTTGAGTCATAAGATCTCTGAATCCCAAACCATGCGAGGATTTTACTATCTGAGTGCATGTCTTTCATTCATGGTACTTTTAATTTTCTTGATTAGAATGATAATTCCTCCCTTGGGATATATGTAGAAATTGTAATTCATTGATTTGTACATTTACAACGTTTACAATATATAGGAGAAGCAGCATCAGTTTTGCAATGCCGTAATAACTACATTTAAAACAATATCAAAACTAATCCTAGATTGATGCACGCTACAGCTATCTATATTTGTAACAATATCAAAACTGATCCTAGATTAATGCACACCATTATAGCCATATCAATGGCTAGTGATTGAGGAAGATTGATTATCTTTAACAATATATTCCAGCTTAATGGTACTTTAATCAAACTATTTATCATGCATGGCAATTGTAAATAAGGATGGAACTTGCAGTTCATCATCATATAGGAGAACTCCCTAATTTCTAACTCCATGAAGCCAGAATAAGGCTTATGACTTAGAAATTTCAATCAATATTGAATAGAAGCGGTTGATTATATTAAGAGATCCTTTAAGATTTATTGTGATAATGCATCTGCAATGTTTTCTACAAAGAACAATAAAAGATTTAAGCCCAAAGAAAATGCATCCCCCGCCCTTCTCTGAAATTTCACGAGCCCATACCACTACGTACCTCTTACAGTGAGTTCCATGACTTCCATCAATTATTGATCAACCATGCCATACTTCAAATAGCCAGACCAGCCATATATATATCCCAAATTATGGTGATGTCTATCAATTGCATTTTAGTGATTCTAGCTAGGGACTTGGGAAACCTATCGACCTATTTAAGCTAGTATATTGGGACATTTTCAATTGCCAAAAATTGCTCATTTCTATCACATGCATTGACTGATTAATTTCATTCTGAAAGGACCAACGAGTTAGAGAATTGGGTTCTATAAATTGTGAAAATGAAAGAAATGCAACTTAATTCTTACCATAGCCCCTACCCAACAAATAAAATAAAAAAAACATAATCAACTCCAGACTAAAGATCATCTCCAGACTAAAGGTCCTATATCCATAGCTTTAAGAACTGTGAAAGCAACTCCCACATTCTATTCCAACATTATCCGATTCCATGTTTTTCTTTTCTAATGTATTCACTAGCTTTATATCACTATTAACCAATGAAGCCGATGTGTTCTTGACTTCTAATACCAAATGATCGAGAGTGAGACCCTCCTCTTGTGAGGAGATAAGGCCTTCCAAGATGATTTGGTCTTTGTCACCATGAGTTGTACATTCGTCAAAGGTAGGTTTGTTACGTTGGGGTCCAGATTGGGTCGTCGACCATTCCACTTGCAGCATTTGTGCGAACAACCTTGCCACCATTTTCCTTAGTAGAAACATCAATCATTACAAGAAGCATGACAGGAACAGATTCGCGGCAGAAAAATTCATTAACAACTGAACAAATTACAACAATTAATCCGTCACCCCAACTCAGAACATTATGCTTATGAAGTAGACGCTAATACGTACTAGACCAAATACCGCCGGACAATAACATTTCCACCATAAAAGAAAAAAAAAAAAAAAAAAATTAACAGTGTAACGTGCGGATGAAAAATATACACAAAATAATACGTATCATCATTTTCCGGATAAACCACTGTAAGTGGCTTAGTGGTTCTTGCCTAGTTGAGTGTGCTCCCCAACCTAGGTTCGAACCCCAAAGCTGTCAAAGTGGTCAGACACTATGCTGCAATGCACAGTTGGAACATTTTACATGCGCCGAAGGGGTTTATCTTGGACTTATCATATAGACGATCATCGATCTTCTATAATTCTTTTGTGTTAAATTGACATCTATCCATTTACAACATGCATGCATGCATTACTTTGTTTTATGATCAATACATAGTTCGATGTGTAGAGTTAATGATTTTTTTATCATACTCGTGATACAAAACTTTTTCTCAGTTTCCCCCACTATACCAGCAAGGATATATGTATATATGTATATATGATTGATTGATTGATTCATTTTAATTAATTTAGTGGATAAAGTTTGTCTTTCTTATCAGATGGAGATGCCTAATTTCCTTCATGGCCTACTCCACAACAGATTCTCTCTTCCTTACTGGATACGAGAAGACGTTGAGAAAATTACAAAAAGATGCAAATCAAGAAAATGCCTATGTGAAGTGATTGAAATGTGAATTGATAATCAAGAACGTTCCATCATACTTTATTTTGCTATCTCCTTATCCGAATCTTCCAACTCGATCACGGCCAAATGAGAAGAGAAATTTCGCACAGTTGCACCTGCTCAAAAAGCTCTACGTACAAAGATCATTGAAAATTAAGGACAAATCTATACTATTATTAAGAGAAGAGGTTTTGTTAGCCAAAATGCATATGAAATTACATATGGATCCTTACATCATATATTAATTTGAAATTATATTTAATAACTAAGGGATAAGAAGGTAAATAACAAAATCAAAATTGAAAAAAAATAAGAAAACAATAATTTACTTATCTGCAGATAACTTCCCACTTACCCACTATGTGCATTTCATCTAAGACAAAACTTCCCACTATTTGTAATAACTCCCTACTTATTTTGAAAAAAGCTTTTCCACATTTATTTAATTAATAATTATCCACACCCATCGGGTGTGTTTTGTTCTAGTTTTTATTATGCGAGCCGAGGAAATTATTTTGATTCAGTCTATCAAAATTTAATTTTTTGTTTATATAAAAAAAAAAAAAAAGAAGTACAAGTTTTTAGAGCAGGTGGATGGTCATCATACATTGTGACAGTGTCTTGTTTCAGTATGGCCAAGACCCGATCAAAAGTTGCGTTGCATATGATTATTTTCTTCTCTACGTGTTACACAAAACCCTACTAAGGCTACTATCATGTTTCCTTTTTTTTTTTTTCTTTTTCCTTTTTTTTTTTTAGGATGAGTCTAGTTAGACCTTCCAATTTGCTATTTGGACATTCTCTAATTTTTATAAAAATTTAATCACTATTTTGCCCCTCTTATAGAAAATACAAGATTTTGGCCCTCATATATCCAAAAAAAATTACAAGTGAATATTTTGCAGCCGTGTGCAATCCTAACAGAGAAGTTCGAATGCGATATGTTTACACTATTTATTTGCAGATCCAATATGTTTTCTCCGTCATCTCTATCTATCAAACTTAAGGAATTATGAATTAATTTATATTTAATCTTTCATTCAGCAACTATAACAAAGGCAATCCAATGGGTTAATAAATCTGATGAGTAACAGAGGCAGCGAAAATCAGTATTCTACAATCCTTTATTAAAGAAATATAATTTCTATTATCATTATCAACATGCAAGCTTTGCTCTGCAACCAAAAAATTAACTCAAACCAATTCCTGCTCATTTGTTTTTGGGCTGGCGCCGTCTACCAAATCACGGAAGCTTTGCAGTCAGCCTTAATTGGTACCCGGCAACCAACTCGAGCTGAAGATATAAATGGATGGAATAGGAGGTTGATAAAATGGAATTCAAATATGTAAAATATAAATAAGGGTAAATTAGAAAATTAGATGAACAAAAATAAAGAAGGAAGTATAAAAAGCAAATTGGGAGGTCTGAATAGAACCACCCTTTTTTTTTATCACACCTACTATCATGTTCTATTCATCTTTTTTATTTTATTTTTTCACTTTTCTTTTCTTTATTAAGAAATAAATACTAAAAAAATTATTTTCCTTTGCAGGGTGTTTTTATGTATAGGCCCTCGTCCCACCGATCACCGTTTGACGACACAATTTTTAGGGCAGCAATATAAAATCTTATTTTTCTTTACAAAATATCAAGAACTAAGAATGTTAGCAGTTAGGTATATCCCGATCTCATTTTCTAATGTCTCGGGTTATCAAAATTGAAGTTACAAGAAATTGAATCAATGCATTTTTTTTTTTTAGAAAAAACGTGAACACTTTCATTATTCATGCGCTGCCTGGCCTCCCACACCATGGAGCACCATGATTGAAAACGCAACAGTCATAATTTGAATGTTTGGGAGAGAATACGATCAGGAATGGGGACCAAGAGGCAATAATACACAGGAATGGTGATGTCTACAGAAGGAAGAGATGAGAAGAAGGAACCGGGTGGAGTGAGGGAGAATGTAGAAACAACGATGGCCTGGCCGCTACGGACAAAGGTCCTAAGTACTATTGATTTAGCACCTATATATACTGAATCGATGCATTTCTTAGTCTAATGACAAAGGTCCTAAGTCCGTATCATTCACACATTCAGCTTTAACTTTAAGAAAGAGAGCAGACAGATAATGAATATATTCTCTTCAGGGAACAATACCAAACGTATGTACGTAGTGTGAATTTGTGTGCACTTTATATCACTTCACATATGTAATGTAATACCTGACCCAATAAAGTACTTGACCCCTTCTAATAACTACGTGTTGTAAGAGCATCTCCAACAGAGTAGCTAAATTTAATTTTTAGCTATATTTAACTATTTTTGAAGTAAAATTCAGCTCCAACAGACTAGCTATATTTAACTATTTTAGCTATATTTAACTATTTTTGAAGTAAAATTCAGCTCCAACAGACTAGCTATAGCTTAGCTATATTTAACTTTAGCTAAATTAGCTAGCTATATTTAGCTAGAAAATCCTACATAGCTAAAGCAAAAGTTATATTTCTCTCTCATCTTCTGTCCACATGTCAGTTTACGATTGGATGAAACATAATATATCACTTACAAATAGCTATCATTGATGGAGCAACATTGTTAAATCAATAGCTATAATTCACAAGTTTAGCTAAATTTAACTAAAAAATAAATTCTACTGTTGGAGATGCTCTAAGCTCCTAAAAACTCATAGAGAGTTAATCAATAAAGAAAGCAGTAGCTTTGTTATCTAGTAATTTTCTTTTGCTAGCTTTGTTATATATTCTTGTTTCTTGTGAGTGAGGCAGACATCGATCAAATCCATTAACATTGATATTAGTGTGAGCCAAAATATACACCATGGCAGGGCTTCCAAGATTTGTAGTGCTAAAATCCTTGAACCACAAATGCTTGTGTTTAAAAAAAAAAGTTCCAAATGAGCCAGCAGGGTTCATGAAGTGCATTAGAGAACAAGTTGTGAGTCCACAGGCAAAGTTTGAAGTGGAGATGGCAAAGACTGGGAATGGAATGGTGCACATAAGATGCTGCTACAACAACAAGTACTGGGTGACAAACCAGGCTGCCAGGGATGATACAGTTTGGATAGTTGCGTCCGCGGACAAACCAGAGGAAGACCAATCAAAAAGATCCTGCACCTTGTTCAAGCCTAGGTTTGCAGAAGGCCAAACACAAGTCCAATTTATCCACGTCCAACTCTGGATCTCCGTATCCTTGTGGAAGAGTGCTACTACATCCGAGAATGCCTTATATCTAGGAGGACGCGGCGATGTTTTCGAAGTTGTTGACTGGGAATCGCTGGTGATACTTCCCCCACGGGTGGCCTTCAAATCCTTAGAAGATGGCAGTTACCTCTGTTCCCGCTGGATCGAACGACACCCATATCAAAGGTTCGAGTCCAACTTGGATGTTGGAGATCCATTGGTGGCCAAGGAGTTATTCGTTACTGCTGATGGAAGCCTTCGTATAAAGGACGGGCACTAAGACAAATTCTGGAGGCGTAGCCCTAACTGGATCTGGGCTGATGCATCATCCGAAAACACGTCCGACGACACTTTGTTTTGGCCTGTCAAAATCCAAGACAATGTCATTGCTCTTCGCAACTTGGGTAACAAAAATTTTTGCGGTGGACTCAGCACCGAATACAAAACCAACTGTCTCAACGCCGCCTACCCTAATATCTGTAAACAGTCAAAGCTGGTGGTGGAAGAGCTTGTTCTTTCAAGGAACATCTACAATATCAATTTCCGACTCTCCGACTCCAGGATCTACCACGAGCAGGTCATAGAAATGGGCACAGCTCTCGCCGTTAATGACAGCCCAAACAGAGACTCCACTATCAGCCTCAAGTTTGCGGAAAAAGATTCCAGGACCCGTAGTTGGAATGGCAGCGTTTCATTGAAGTTGGGTGTCAAAACAACTCTCGAAGTCAAATCTGTTCCACTAATTCTTAACGGAAATATCGAACTTTCGGCTGAGGTTACGACAGCATGCCAGTGGGGAGAAACTACCACAGTTGAACATACCAGGGAAGCCAATTATGCTGTTGTTGTGCCACCACTATCCAAGATGAAGGTGAGTCTCATAGCTTCAAGGGCTTCATGCGATGTGCCCTTCTCGTACAGTCAGCGTGACATTCTCACTGATGGCCGAACCGTTACCAAAACCATGGATGATGGCCTTTTCACTGGGATTAATGCCTACAAATTTGACTACCAAAACCAAGCATCCTACGATGGCCAGCCTCTCTCTGTCTCTAGCCCATGGAGGCTCCCGCGCGCTGTGTACTTTGGGATTTGTGTGATTCTGGTGTTTAGTGTGTTGCTGCCTTTGCTGCATTTGGTGTAATTCAGGTTTGCTCATAGAAATAATAAACACAAAATTTGCTTCCTAATGTAATTCAGCCAATTGATTGAAATTTGAATTTCATACCTTGAGAATTTATAGCACTTTTAATTTTCTCTCATCGCTGATAAAGTATGTAACAATTCAGATTAAATATGCAATCTCTAATCATACGTGTGTCAAATTTTATGCATACAAATACGACACCAACACTAAATTCGTACGAGACTTATATTATGTGTCAGTATTGAGTGATAGACCAACAAATTCACAAGCAATAATTTGTGCACAAAAAAACTTGTTTGACACTTTTCTTCTCTATGCAAGAATCAAGATCGTTCCCTACACAGTATCTACTTGTTTCTCATCGATGATTAGTGTGATCTAGCTAGTTACTCTTAATTAATTCTAGAAATCAAGATGGACACTACTGCTTATCTATCAATAATTTTATACGTGTGACCGGTGGCCCAGTAGTGAATTAAGTAGTAAATCCCAATTGGGTTCTGGGTCACCTCGATTAGGTTCTGGTTCACCTGGATTAAGTGGTGGTGATCGGTATATGCGGGCGCGCACACACACACACGCACACGCACACATATGTGTGTGTGTGTGTGTGTTTTTGAGTAGAGTCGCTAAACAAGTTGATCTCATCTTTACTCTTTAGAGGTTGCAGATTCATATCTTGTTGAAGTCGGGTCCCTAGCCGACCTCGATTTCGTTGGTGACAGGGTCTGGTTTAATTAGGTAGCCTACTCGGCTTTATGGTATGGTAAAGGGGTTGATTGCTCGAGGGCAGACGACCATCATTGGGTTGAAATAAATCAATTAGCCGCTAAAGCAAACCTGTAATGGATTAAATTTAGAGTGAATTGATCTAAATCTGAATCTAACCCGATCTAATCTAATAGCCTTTGCCTTGGCCTCATTCTTGACGCAAACTAGTTTCCCATTCTTAAGAGCAAAAACTAGTATTTGAGCATCTTACTCCGCTACGTAAGAAAAAAATGACCTACTTCTAAGTTCTAACACGCTTCTGAATCTTGGGTTTTGGGGTGTTTTTTTCTTGGGGGGGGGGGGGAGAGAGAGAGAGAAGGAAAAAAAAAAAGATAATTACAAAATGACAATAGTATAGCTTCTTCTTTTTCTTGATCTTTTTTTTTTTTTGGTGAAGAAGGTACTAGCTTTTGGTTTGAGTTTTAATTATCTACACGTTATCAAAAAAAAAAAAAAAACTCAATTTGAATCAACAAAGTTATAAAATGAAAGACTAGAAACTTGAAATTAAAGAAAAAAGTTCAAGATAAGTTATTATAACTGCAAGTTGGATTAACCTTCTGAATTGAAGCATTCCAAATTTGATTTGAACCAGAAAACGTCAATGAAGCTAAATTCTTTTCTCAATTTGATCTGGCACTCTCCTTCGGGTGAGAAAAACCATTTCATGTTTTACATGGGGGCAAGAAATGTGCTTGTAACAATCAAACATATATTATTCGAATGCTGCCTTACATAAAGCCTTCCCCGGCTATGTTAATTAAGGTTAGTTAATGTGAAGATTTCTCTTCAAGGAGACAGAATTCAATTCGGGGTAGACAATCTTAATTTTTTAAGATGACAGACACACTATATTATATATATGGTGGTATGCCTCTGTGACTCAAGTAAGAGTCAAGAAAATAAGGGTTTTCCCAGTTAGCCCCTCTCCTATAAACCCTAGCTTTCCAAGATCAGAACCTAAAAAATAAGTATATATACAGATCATAGATAGCCAAAATCAATTACTGTGAACGTACCCAAAATACATATACAAATATATATTTAAGATTATAACTTATCCCAGAATTTACAACTTCAGCAAACCCTGGAGCTCTAATTCACTAGGTAGCTGTGGCAAATCCCACCCGGGGTATCTCGTCGATTTATTAGCTACCTTCGTACGAGATCTGTGGTGGTCTTTGATGGTTTCATGGCTGTAGTGTTGCTTTGGTAGGGCTTCTGGGGTGTGTCATCGTGCAGGGTCCTAAATCGGTTCAATGGTCGAATGATCAATCTCGTTAGCAGCCGGCGCTCAACAAGCAAATTGGTGCCGGTGGTGATCCGATCTTAGAAGTCGAAGTCAGAGCGCCTGCGTAGCGTAGTTGGCAAGCTACGTAGCTAGCTAGTATTGGGTACATTTTCAAACGCCAAAAATGATCATTTCTATCAGATAAATTGTACGTGTGTCTACTACAGGAACCAACGACTTAAAATTGGGGGTCTATATATACATATACAGGCCCGATCAGAAGCGGGTGTCCGCAACCTAGAAAAAGTGTGGACGTCCCTCCTCACAGCTGCATCAGGCGCCGACGGCGGCGCTGCTCTTGCCGGACGGAGTCCAAGGGCATCCAGTGATCCCAGACGACGTCAGCATGAAGATGAAGGCCAAGATGATCGAGATCGAAGCGCTTGGGGGGGGGGGGGGTGAAACTTCACGCACCATTAAGGCGACTGTAAACTCGTCGCTGACAAGTCCACAGGAAAGAAGAAGCACCAGATCGAGGTCTGGTCTCCATCCAGCAAGAGCAGCGGCGCCGTTGATGCCTGATAAAGGCTAGATGATGGAAGACGGCGCCAAATCAGCACTTTTTCAGGTTTGCGGACATTCGTTTCTGAACGGCTCTGTATACATACATATATATGTATAGGCAAACCTCGACAGAAAAAGGATAATTTATTGAATGAAAAAGTTAAAAAGAGTACATGACAATAGGAAGGGGATCGAAGACAACAACCTTATCCCTCGAAAAATTAAAGAGACATGCCTCGATCTTCAAGAGCAACTACGTACCACAAACTAACTAAATCAAAAATTAGAAAGACCTAAACGGTAAACACAAAAAAAAAAAAAAAAAAAAAAAAAGATTGCAAAGTGTGCGGTATCAAATCATATCAGATAATAAAGCATAAAAATTAGCTCAAGTATCAACAACTTGAGTACCCTCTCAATAAATTAAATGTGTGGATAAAGAATGTGCATTTGAGAAATCCAATGAAGACAATTACCCCACTCCACTCGAAATTGCCAAGGCACCATATATATGAGGAGAGTGAAGGAACTGAAGGTCAGTACAATTAAGAGATGAATCAACTTCTAACCAAGCATGCTTCCAGTCGCGAAACCAAGCCAACTCAATAGCTTTGATTACCGCCATTATTTCAGCCGCAATTGAGCCTGGGATATCTAAATTGGAGGAGAAAGTATCAAGACCTCACCCATATAGTCTCAAAAAACTTCACCATAATTAACCCGCACTTGGTGAGTAATTTTCCATGTCAGCTCATCCGTATTAATTTTAACCTAACTAATTAAAGGAGGATGTCAATCTACCTTTATGGTACAAGGTGCACAATGAGGTTTACAAGGAATCCCGAAAATCTTCACTATACAAAGATCCTGAATAGAATTGAACATGCAACCCGTGGCTATGTGGCTAGAAGTATTTACATAACTTGAGATCATCCTGCTACAAGCATGCATAACATTGGGCACAATACCCTCAACCTTGCACATATTTCTTATTCGCCAGATGAACCACAAAACTCAAGGAGCTAAAACAAGCTATCCATAGGTCCTTTAGTCAAGGAAGACCACCCAATTCAAATATTTCCATCATGCAAGTCCATACTGACGCAACAAAAGAACAATTAAGAAATATGTGCCCTAATGACTCGCCATGCCTCCTACAAAGCAAGCAAATTGAACCAAGAATATAATAATAATAATAATAAAATTATTATTATTATTATTATTATTATTAAGAGAAGAGGCTTTGTTAGCCAAAATTTAAAATTTTGACAGAATTAATCTTAGAAGATTAATAAACTTTGAGAATTAATTAAATCATAAGGATATATAAGACATTTACAAAATATATTTTTATTAAAAAAAATTAATAAAAAAGTACCCACAACCCACTTTTCTCTCTCTCATTTTCTCTTCTCTGCAATAACCAACTCTTTCCTTTTTTATTTTCTGGAAAAAAAAAAAAAAAAAAAACTTCCACATGCAAAGCATGTGTGAAGAAATGCTAGTATATGTGTGTGTGTCTATATATATATATATATATATTACCCCGCTGGGATTTGCTACAGCTAGTGAATTCGAGCTTTAGGGTTTGCTGAAGTTGTAAATGCTGGGATAAGAGATCAACTTAATTAAAAGTGAATTGGTTTCTTTCATATTTACTGTTCCAATATCTGCAGAGACATGGGAAAATAGTAAAAATGAAAGAAATCAACTTTCTTACTTTTATTTTGGTAGAACTAACATTACATTCATTACTCTCTCAAGAGTCAAGAGTCAAGACTAGGGTCCTACGTACCATTAACAGATCCAAATTCCTAACTTTAAGAAAAAGGGCAGACAATACCGGCCAACGTACACATGTAATGTAAACTTCTTTTATGTTTTTTAAATGTATTCACTTTATATCACTTCACATTTGTAGTGTTGTGCATGAACCAACAATAGCGCACTTGCCTCATATTTTGCAGTTTGCATAAAAAAACAAGGAGATGAAATCAATATATATTGTGGGCTTCGGTCATGAAATGTGACATTATATATAGAGTATCATTATTTATAACATTCGGTGTTGATATCATGATTTTACCACTTTACTTTTCGGGTTTATAGTATTGATAAGATCGAATTAACAAACACTAAAATTTAAGTAACTCATCCACCTGTTTCCTCCTACTACTAGCCCAGGACCAGATCGATCGATCAAAACATCAAATATGCGATTCATTTTAATTAATTAGTTGATACATAAAGTTTGTGTTCTTATCTAAAATGCCTAACTTCCTACTGTAGCCTTTAATTGCTTCATAATAGATAATGTACGTAAGTGTATACTTCCTATTGGATCAGCTACTCTAGTCTAGATAGCTTATTCACCCCAATGAAATAAAGTCAAGCTGAGGAGTAGCCCAAATCAATGAGAGGCAAATACATATTCCTATATTGCCCCTCATTATAATTTATATAAATATATTGGTTGTATATATACTGTACATTGATGGGCAATAATAGAGGGTCTCAAGTGAGACTTAAGATTTGTGGACTCAATGTATAAAGCTAATTTTTACTTTCAATTCCACATAATATATATTGCCACATCATAATTTTGTAATACCAACTTTACCATTTTATACTTCATTTTAGATTTTAAGGGGTGAATTAATGACCATAATGAATTTAATTAGGTGACCAAAAATTTTTTTGGCTGTGATTTTGTTAAAGGTTAATTCGTATTGGCATCAGTAAGCTAATTAGGATCAATAAATGAGTCAATAAAAAACCAAATTTTGTATCCAAATAGTTGGTTACTTTTGATTAAATCATCTTTCACAAACGCATCATTGTCTCAAGAAATGCTAAACATTTTTTTTTTTGCACTAACGGAAAAAATACCGATTGCATGATGTTCACTCCAGCTCCGAGGTATTGTGTTGCTGATCCATTGCCCCAAGTTTCTACATTGAGAGGATTGGAGCAGTAGTAATGGGTTAGGGAAATTAATAAACTAGATTCCAAGCCTGCCGCTAAGTTAACATCGTTGAAAAAGAGATATCATGAGGTTGGAACCATCACGTGTTCGTCGGTAGAGCCGCCTGGTCTTATGGTCGGAGAGAGAGGCCATCAAAGAAAAAAAGAATGAACCACCGCCACCTAGGAATGAACCTTCTCGGCTGCATGCAGAATAGCAGAATAGAGAGGAGGTGATAGCATTTTTAGGAGTACGACGTTACTAATTCTTGCTCCTTTCTTTTAAAACTAGGAGTTAAATAAGATATATAGGGAGTTAAATAAGATAGGGTTGTGAGTCGTATGAACTTCGTTAAGTAATTGAAATATTGTTGTATATCATATAAGTTAAAGTGTCAAACCCTAGCAAAGTGTAAGTACTAGTCAAATGTGCCCCAAATAAGCCTGCAGCATTCTTATATTCATTCGTTCATTCAACTCATGCGCGTACTATTGAATACATATTTAGTAGACATTCAAAATTAACAAAAGTTAATTCGTATTGGCATCAGTAAGCAAATTAGGCTCAATAAATGAGTCAATAGAAAACCAAATTTAGACTAAAACTCATCCCGAATTGTAAATGATGAAAGCGTGAAAAACATTGTACTTTATAGACTTTCGAGTACATGATGTTGATAATTATGTTTTGGGAGCTTCTATGCATACCTCCGAAGTTGGCATTTGGACCTCCCAACTTAATAGATATCCAACTTCCTTTTATAAATAACTAATTTGCTATCTAAACCTCCCTGATTTTCTCACAACGCCTATCGTCCAATAAGATCAATAAAAACTTCTCTTATTTTAGGTTCTATTCATATACCTCCAAAATCGATAGTTGAATCTCATTCAATTTTTGAAGATTTCACAATCATATTTTACCATTGATAAAATTAAGCTGCACAAAAAAAGAAAGAAAAAAAAATCTCCAATTGGTAGTCAATACAGATTTTTTTTCATTAAATCAATTGAATATAGAAACACGTTAGTGTACTATTATCTGAGATGTTTAGATATTACTCCCAATCTCAAATTTTTTAATTAAATTGAGTTTTTGGATACAAAATTTTCATCACTTAATTATGGATTATGTATTGCAAGTACCCATACTGAAAGTAGTCATGGTGTTCCAAAGCCGGTCCAACATAATGCTCCTTAGCTTGGAGAGAGACACATATTTACTGATTGCTTCGAGTTGGGTAAAAAGTGCAAGCAGCAATATAGCAGGCAATGCATAGCTTCGAATTTTCAAAATTGCCTCATCGAAACATACTGTTTGTAGAGATAAGAAGAGGTTTTTTTTTTTTTTTTTTGTCAGTGAGCTGTGGCCTGTTGATTGTCTAGGATAAACGATATCGTTGAAGTCACAGATTCAAACATCACCGACGTCATAGGAGGGTAAGGGTGGGGTAGGGTTCAAAATAATATTTTCTGAAAAAATCTCTCTTTCTCCTCTTTTGTGTCTTTATTGGTAATTTGACATGAGTTCACGAAGACAACCATAAATTGGAAAAAGAGAGGTCCAAATACTAATTTTTGAGGTATGAATAGAATCTCGCTTAAGTTTTGGATAAAAAAAAATGAAATAGAAAAATAAAAAATGAAAATCATGCTCACAATAATTGAGTCCACATAATTTATATCCTTATTAGATACCTAGAAATCTACCAAATGAAGGAAAATAAAAAGATATGCAAGAAAATTCCTGGGTGTGAAGCCATTAAAATGAATTGACAGTCAAGCAAATTCCAACAACTTCATTTTCCTACGTCCTTATTTTAACCTTCCCCACTCATGGCAGAATCTGCAGAGAAATTTCCCAGTTCCAAACCATACATCACTCCAAACGGAGATATTCGGGGTTTTACGAAATTTACCATCTCTTTTGGTCTTTTGTTAAGGGAAATCTTTATAAACTTACAGATTGGGGGGCATCACTTCAGCTTAGCAAGTTTTATATTTGATGTCAAGCATATCGATACACAATTACACGCAACTTACTTATAAGGGTTCTGGAATAAAGGGAGGAGATTTTTTACCAAAGAAAAAGCAAAATTGAAAAATTAACTTCATATAATACTAACTTAAATGGGCGTAGTAAGAATGCAATTTATAATTTAGAGCCAAAAAAAAAAACAATGGGCAGTGGCAAATAGTTGGTTACTTTTGATTAAATCATCTTTCACAAATGCCTCATTGTCTCAAGAAATGCTAAACATTTTTTTTTTTTGCACTAACGGAAAAATTACCGATTGCATGATGTTCACTCCAGCTCCGAGGTATTGTGTTGCTGATCCATTGCTCCAAGTTTCTACATTGAGAGGATTGGAGCAGTAGTAATGGGTTAGGGAAATTAATAAACTAAATTCCAAGCCTGCCGCTAAGTTAACATCGTTGAAAAAGAGATATCATGAGGTTGGAACCATCACGTGTTCGTCGGTAGAGCCGCGTGGTCTTATGGTCGGAGAGAGAGGCCATCAAAGAAAAAAAGAATGAACCACCGCCACCTAGGAATGAACCTTCTCGGCTGCATGCAGAATAGCAGAATAGAGAGGAGGTGATAGCATTTTTAGGAGTACGACGTTACTAATTCTTGCTCCTTTCTTTTAAAACTAGGAGTTAAATAAGATATATAGGGAGTTAAATAAGATAGGGTTGTGAGTCGTATGAACTTCGTTAAGTAATTGAAATATTGTTGTATATCATATAAGTTAAAGTGTCAAACCCTAGCAAAGTGTAAGTACTAGTCAAATGTGCCCCAAATAAGCCTGCAGCATTCTTATATTCATTCGTTCATTCAACTCATGCGCGTACTATTGAATACATATTTAGTAGACATTCAAAATTAACAAAAGTTAATTCGTATTGGCATCAGTAAGCAAATTAGGCTCAATAAATGAGTCAATAGAAAACCAAATTTAGACTAAAACTCATCCCGAATTGTAAATGATGAAAGTGTGAAAAACATTGTACTTTATAGACTTTCGAGTACATGATGTTGATAATTAAGTTTTGGGAGCTTCTATGCATACCTCCGAAGTTGGCATTTGGACCTCCCAACTTAATAGATATCCAACTTCCTTTTATAAATAACTAATTTGCTATCTAAACCTCCCTGATTTTCTCACAACGCCTATTGTCCAATAAGATCAATAAAAACTTCTCTTATTTTAGGTTCTATTCATATACCTCCAAAATCGATAGTTGAATCTCATTCAATTTTTGAAGATTTCACAATCATATTTTACCATTGATAAAATTAAGCTGCACAAAAAAAGAAAGAAAAAAAAATCTCCAATTGGTAGTCAATACAGATTTTTTTTCATTAAATCAATTGAATATAGAAACACGTTAGTGTACTATTATCTGAGATGTTTAGATATTACTCCCAATCTCAAATTTTTTAATTAAATTGAGTTTTTGGATACAAAATTTTCATCACTTAATTATGGATTATGTATTGCAAGTACCCATACTGAAAGTGGTCATGGTGTTCCAAAGCCGGTCCAACATAATGCTCCTTAGCTTGGAGAGAGACACATATTTACTGATTGCTTCGAGTTGGGTAAAAAGTGCAAGCAGCAATATAGCAGGCAATGCATAGCTTCGAATTTTCAAAATTGCCTCATCGAAACATACTGTTTGTAGAGATAAGAAGAGGTTTTTTTTTTTTTTTTTGTCAGTGAGCTGTGGCCTGTTGATTGTCTAGGATAAACGATATCGTGGAAGTCACAGATTCAAACATCACCGACGTCATAGGAGGGTAAGGGTGGGGTAGGGTTCAAAAAAATATTTTCTGAAAAAATCTCTCTTTCTCCTCTTTTGTGTCTTTATTGGTAATTTGACATGAGTTCACGAAGACAACCATAAATTGGAAAAAGAGAGGTCCAAATACTAATTTTTGAGGTATGAATAGAATCTCGCTTAAGTTTTGGATAAAAAAAAATGAAATAGAAAAATAAAAATGAAAATCATGCTCACAATAATTGAGTCCACATAATTTATATCCTTATTAGATACCTAGAAATCTACCAAATGAAGGAAAATAAAAAGATATGCAAGAAAATTCCTGGGTGTGAAGCCATTAAAATGAATTGACAGTCAAGCAAATTCCAACAACTTCATTTTCCTACGTCCTTATTTTAACCTTCCCCACTCATGGCAGAATCTGCAGAGAAATTTCCCAGTTCCAAACCATACATCACTCCAAACGGAGATATTCGGGGTTTTACAAATTTACCATCTCTTTTGGTCTTTTGTTAAGGGAAATCTCTATAAACTTACAGATTTGGGGGCCATCACTTCAGCTTAGCAAGTTTTATATTTGATGTCAAGCATATCGATACACAATTACACGCAACTTACTTATAAGAGTTCTGGAATAAAGGGAGGAGATTTTTTACCAAAGAAATAGCAGAATAGAAAAATTAACTTCATATAATACTAACTTAAATGGGTGTAGTAAGAATGCAATTTATAATTTAGAGCAAAAAAAAAAACAATGGGCAGTGGCAAATAGTAGGTTACTTTTGATTAAATCATCTTTCACAAACGCCTCATTGTCTCAAGAAATGCTAAACATTTTTTTTTTTGCACTAACGGAAAAATTACCGATTGCATGATGTTTACTCCAGCTCCGAGGTATTGTGTTGCTGATCCATTGCTCCAAGTTTCTACATTGAGAGGATTGGAGCAGTAGTAATGGGTTAGGGAAATTAATAAACTAGATTCCAAGCCTGCCGCTAAGTTAACATCGTTGAAAAAGAGATATCATGAGGTTGGAACCATCACGTGTTCGTCGGTAGAGCCGCCTGGTCTTATGGTCGGAGAGAGAGGCCATCAAAGAAAAAAAGAATGAACCACCGCCACCTAGGAATGAACCTTCTCTGCTGCATGCAGAATAGCAGAATAGAGAGGAGGTGGTAGCATTTTTAGGAGTACGACGTTACTAATTCTTGCTCCTTTCTTTTAAAACTAGGACTTAAATAAGATATATAGGGAGTTAAATAAGATAGGGTTGTGAGTCGTATGAACTTCGTTAAGTAATTGAAATATTGTTGTATATCATATAAGTTAAAGTGTCAAACCCTAGTAAAGTGTAAGTACTCGTCAAATGTGCCCCAAATAAGCCTGCAGCATTCTTATATTCATTCGTTCATTCAACTCATGCGCGTACTATTGAATACATATTTAGTAGACATTCAAAATTAAAGGTTAATTTTGTAAAAAGTTAATTCGTATTGGCATCAGTAAGCAAATTAGGCTCAATAAATGAGTCAATAAAAAACCAAATTTAGATTAAAACTCATCCCGAATTGTAAATGATGAAAGCGTGAAAAACATTGTACTTTATAGACTTTCGAGTACATGATGTTGATAATTAAGTTTTGGGAGCTTCTATGCATACCTCCGAAGTTGGCATTTGGACCTCCCAACTTAATAGATATCCAACTTCCTTTTATAAATAACTAATTTGCTATCTAAACCTCCCTGATTTTCTCACAACGCCTATCGTCCAATAAGATCAATAAAAACTTCTCTTATTTTAGGTTCTATTCATATACCTCCAAAATCGATAGTTGAATCTCATTCAATTTTTGAAGATTTCACAATCATATTTTACCATTGATAAAATTAAGCTGCACAAAAAAAGAAAGAAAAAAAAATCTCCAATTGGTAGTCAATACAGATTTTTTTTCATTAAATCAATTGAATATAGAAACACGTTAGTGTACTATTATCTGAGATGTTTAGATATTACTCCCAATCTCAAATTTTTTAATTAAATTGAGTTTTTGGATACAAAATTTTCATCACTTAATTATGGATTATGTATTGCAAGTACCCATACTGAAAGTGGTCATGGTGTTCCAAAGCCGGTCCAACATAATGCTCCTTAGCTTGGAGAGAGACACATATTTACTGATTGCTTCGAGTTGGGTAAAAAGTGCAAGCAGCAATATAGCAGGCAATGCATAGCTTCGAATTTTCAAAATTGCCTCATCGAAACATACTGTTTGTAGAGATAAGAAGAGGTTTTTTTTTTTTTTTTTTGTCAGTGAGCTGTGGCCTGTTGATTGTCTAGGATAAACGATATCGTGGAAGTCACAGATTCAAACATCACCGACGTCATAGGAGGGTAAGGGTGGGGTAGGGTTCAAAAAAATATTTTCTGAAAAAATCTCTCTTTCTCCTCTTTTGTGTCTTTATTGGTAATTTGACATGAGTTACGAAGACAACCATAAATTGGAAAAAGAGAGGTCCAAATACTAATTTTTGAGGTATGAATAGAATCTCGCTTAAGTTTTGGATAAAAAAAAATGAAATAGAAAAATAAAAATGAAAATCATGCTCACAATAATTGAGTCCACATAATTATATCCTTATTAGATACCTAGAAATCTACCAAATGAAGGAAAATAAAAAGATATGCAAGAAAATTCCTGGGTGTGAAGCCATTAAAATGAATTGACAGTCAAGCAAATTCCAACAACTTCATTTTCCTACGTCCTTATTTTAACCTTCCCCACTCATGGCAGAATCTGCAGAGAAATTTCCCAGTTCCAAACCATACATCACTCCAAACGGAGATATTCGGGGTTTTACGAAATTTACCATCTCTTTTGGTCTTTTGTTAAGGGAAATCTTTATAAACTTACAGATTGGGGGGCATCACTTCAGCTTAGCAAGTTTTATATTTGATGTCAAGCATATCGATACACAATTACACGCAACTTACTTATAAGGTTCTGGAATAAAGGGAGGAGATTTTTTACCAAAGAAAAAGCAGAATTGAAAAATTAACTTCATATAATACTAACTTAAATGGGCGTAGTAAGAATGCAATTTATAATTTAGAGCCAAAAAAAAAAACAATGGGCAGTGGCAAATAGTTGGTTACTTTTGATTAAATCATCTTTCACAAATGCCTCATTGTCTCAAGAAATGCTAAACATTTTTTTTTTTGCACTAACGGAAAAATTACCGATTGCATGATGTTCACTCCAGCTCCGAGGTATTGTGTTGCTGATCCATTGCTCCAAGTTTCTACATTGAGAGGATTGGAGCAGTAGTAATGGGTTAGGGAAATTAATAAACTAGATTCCAAGCCTGCCGCTAAGTTAACATCGTTGAAAAAGAGATATCATGAGGTTGGAACCATCACGTGTTCGTCGGTAGAGCCGCGTGGTCTTATGGTCGGAGAGAGAGGCCATCAAAGAAAAAAAGAATGAACCACCGCCACCTAGGAATGAACCTTCTCAGCTGCATGCAGAATAGCAGAATAGAGAGGAGGTGATAGCATTTTTAGGAGTACGACGTTACTAATTCTTGCTCCTTTCTTTTAAAACTAGGAGTTAAATAAGATATATAGGGAGTTAAATAAGATAGGGTTGTGAGTCGTAAGAACTTCGTTAAGTAATTGAAATATTGTTGTATATCATATAAGTTAAAGTGTCAAACCCTAGCAAAGTGTAAGTACTAGTCAAATGTGCCCCAAATAAGCCTGCAGCATTCTTATATTCATTCGTTCATTCAACTCATGCGCGTACTATTGAATACATATTTAGTAGACATTCAAAATTAACAAAAGTTAATTCGTATTGGCATCAGTAAGCAAATTAGGCTCAATAAATGAGTCAATAGAAAACCAAATTTAGACTAAAACTCATCCCGAATTGTAAATGATGAAAGCGTGAAAAACATTGTACTTTATAGACTTTCGAGTACATGATGTTGATAATTAAGTTTTGGGAGCTTCTATGCATACCTCCGAAGTTGGCATTTGGACCTCCCAACTTAATAGATATCCAACTTCCTTTTATAAATAACTAATTTGCTATCTAAACCTCCCTGATTTTCTCACAACGCCTATCGTCCAATAAGATCAATAAAAACTTCTCTTATTTTAGGTTCTATTCATATACCTCCAAAATCGATAGTTGAATCTCATTCAATTTTTGAAGATTTCACAATCATATTTTACCATTGATAAAATTAAGCTGCACAAAAAAAGAAAGAAAAAAAAATCTCCAATTGGTAGTCAATACAGATTTTTTTTCATTAAATCAATTGAATATAGAAACACGTTAGTGTACTATTATCTGAGATGTTTAGATATTACTCCCAATCTCAAATTTTTTAATTAAATTGAGTTTTTGGATACAAAATTTTCATCACTTAATTATGGATTATGTATTGCAAGTACCCATACTGAAAGTGGTCATGGTGTTCCAAAGCCGGTCCAACATAATGCTCCTTAGCTTGGAGAGAGACACATATTTACTGATTGCTTCGAGTTGGGTAAAAAGTGCAAGCAGCAATATAGCAGGCAATGCATAGCTTCGAATTTTCAAAATTGCCTCATCGAAACATACTGTTTGTAGAGATAAGAAGAGGTTTTTTTTTTTTTTTTTGTCAGTGAGCTGTGGCCTGTTGATTGTCTAGGATAAACGATATCGTGGAAGTCACAGATTCAAACATCACCGACGTCATAGGAGGGTAAGGGTGGGGTAGGGTTCAAAAAAATATTTTCTGAAAAAATCTCTCTTTCTCCTCTTTTGTGTCTTTATTGGTAATTTGACATGAGTTCACGAAGACAACCATAAATTGGAAAAAGAGAGGTCCAAATACTAATTTTTGAGGTATGAATAGAATCTCGCTTAAGTTTTGGATAAAAAAAAATGAAATAGAAAAATAAAAATGAAAATCATGCTCACAATAATTGAGTCCACATAATTTATATCCTTATTAGATACCTAGAAATCTACCAAATGAAGGAAAATAAAAAGATATGCAAGAAAATTCCTGGGTGTGAAGCCATTAAAATGAATTGACAGTCAAGCAAATTCCAACAACTTCATTTTCCTACGTCCTTATTTTAACCTTCCCCACTCATGGCAGAATCTGCAGAGAAATTTCCCAGTTCCAAACCATACATCACTCCAAACGGAGATATTCGGGGTTTTACGAAATTTACAATCTCTTTTGGTCTTTTGTTAAGGGAAATCTTTATAAACTTACAGATTGGGGGGCATCACTTCAGCTTAGCAAGTTTTATATTTGATGTCAAGCATATCGATACACAATTACACGCAACTTACTTATAAGAGTTCTGGAATAAAGGGAGGAGATTTTTTACCAAAGAAAAATCAGAATTGAAAAATTAACTTCATATAATACTAACATAAATGGGCGTAGTAAGAACGCAATTTATAATTTAGAGCCAAAAAAAAAAACATTGGGCAGTGGCAAATAGTTGGTTACTTTTGATTAAATCATCTTTCACAAACGCCTCATTGTCTCAAGAAATGCTAAACATTTTTTTTTTTGCACTAACGGAAAAATTACCGATTGCATGATGTTCACTCCAGCTCCGAGGTATTGTGTTGCTGATCCATTGCTCCAAGTTTCTACATTGAGAGGATTGGAGCAGTAGTAATGGGTTAGGGAAATTAATAAACTAGATTCCAAGCCTGCCGCTAAGTTAACATCGTTGAAAAAGAGATATCATGAGGTTGGAACCATCACGTGTTCGTCGGTAGAGCCGCCTGGTCTTATGGTCGGAGAGAGAGGCCATCAAAGAAAAAAAGAATGAACCACCGCCACCTAGGAATGAACCTTCTCGGCTGCATGCAGAATAGCAGAATAGAGAGGAGGTGATAGCATTTTTAGGAGTACGACGTTACTAATTCTTGCTCCTTTCTTTTAAAACTAGGAGTTAAATAAGATATATAGGGAGTTAAATAAGATAGGGTTGTGAGTCGTATGAACTTCGTTAAGTAATTGAAATATTGTTGTATATCATATAAGTTAAAGTGTCAAACCCTAGCAAAGTGTAAGTACTAGTCAAATGTGCCCCAAATAAGCCTGCAGCATTCTTATATTCATTCGTTCATTCAACTCATGCGCGTACTATTGAATACATATTTAGTAGACATTCAAAATTAACAAAAGTTAATTCGTATTGGCATCAGTAAGCAAATTAGGCTCAATAAATGAGTCAATAGAAAACCAAATTTAGACTAAAACTCATCCCGAATTGTAAATGATGAAAGCGTGAAAAACATTGTACTTTATAGACTTTCGAGTACATGATGTTGATAATTAAGTTTTGGGAGCTTCTATGCATACCTCCGAAGTTGGCATTTGGACCTCCGAACTTAATAGATATCCAACTTCCTTTTATAAATAACTAATTTGCTATCTAAACCTCCCTGATTTTCTCACAACGCCTATCGTCCAATAAGATCAATAAAAACTTCTCTTATTTTAGGTTCTATTCATATACCTCCAAAATCGATAGTTGAATCTCATTCAATTTTTGAAGATTTCACAATCATATTTTACCATTGATAAAATTAAGCTGCACAAAAAAAGAAAGAAAAAAAAATCTCCAATTGGTAGTCAATACAGATTTTTTTTCATTAAATCAATTGAATATAGAAACACGTTAGTGTACTATTATCTGAGATGTTTAGATATTACTCCCAATCTCAAATTTTTTAATTAAATTGAGTTTTTGGATACAAAATTTTCATCACTTAATTATGGATTATGTATTGCAAGTACCCATACTGAAAGTGGTCATGGTGTTCCAAAGCCGGTCCAACATAATGCTCCTTAGCTTGGAGAGAGACACATATTTACTGATTGCTTCGAGTTGGGTAAAAAGTGCAAGCAGCAATATAGCAGGCAATGCATAGCTTCGAATTTTCAAATTGCCTCATCGAAACATACTGTTTGTAGAGATAAGAAGAGGTTTTTTTTTTTTTTTTTGTCAGTGAGCTGTGGCTGTTGATTGTCTAGGATAAACGATATCGTGGAAGTCACAGATTCAAACATCCCCGACGTCATAGGAGGGTAAGGGTGGGGTTGGGTTAAAAAAAATATTTTCTGAAAAAATCTCTCTTTTTCCTCTTTTGTGTCTTTATTAGTAATTTGGCATGAGTTGACGAAGACAACCATAAATTGGAAAAAGAGAGGTCCAAATACTAATTTTGGAGGTATGAATAGAATCTCGCTTAAGTTTTGGATAAAAAAAATGAAATAGAAAAGTAAAAATGAAAATCATGCTCACAATAATTAAGTCCACATAATTTATATCCTTATTAGATACCTAGAAAGCTACCAAATGAAGGAAAATAAAAAGATATGCAAGAAAATTCCTGGGTGTGAAGCCATTAAAATGAATTGACAGTCAAGCAAATTCCAACAACTTCATTTTCCTACGTCCTTATTTTAACCTTCCCCACTCATGGCAGAATCTGCAGAGAAATTTCCCAGTTCCAAACCATACATCACTCCAAACGGAGATATTCGGGGTTTTACGAAATTTACCATCTCTTTTGGTCTTTTGTTAAGGGAAATCTTTATAAACTTACAGATTGGGGGTCATCACTTCAGCTTAGCAAGTTTTATATTTGATGTCAAGCATATCGATACACAATTACACGCAACTTACTTATAAGAGTTCTGGAATAAAGGGAGGAGATTTTTTACCAAAGAAATAGCAGAATTGAAAAATTAACTTCATATAATACTAACTTAAATGGGTGTAGTAAGAATGCAATTTATAATTTAGAACCAAAAAAAAAAACAATGGGCAGTGGCAAATAGTTGGTTACTTTTGATTAAATCATCTTTCACAAACGCCTCATTGTCTCAAGAAATGCTAAACATTTTTTTTTTTGCACTAACGGAAAAAATACCGATTGCATGATGTTCACTCCAGCTCCGAGGTATTGTGTTGCTGATCCATTGCTCCAAGTTTCTACATTGAGAGGATTGGAGCAGTAGTAATGGGTTAGGGAAATTAATAAACTAGATTCCAAGCCTGCCGCTAAGTTAACATCGTTGAAAAAGAGATATCATGAGGTTGGAACCATCACGTGTTCGTCGGTAGAGCCGCCTGGTCTTATGGTCGGAGTGAGAGGCCATCAAAGAAAAAAAGAATGAACCACCGCCACCTAGGAATGAACCTTCTCGGCTGCATGCAGAATAGCAGAATAGAGAGGAGGTGATAGCATTTTTAGGAGTACGACGTTACTAATTCTTGCTCCTTTCTTTTAAAACTAGGAGTTAAATAAGATATATAGGGAGTTAAATAAGATAGGGTTGTGAGTCGTATGAACTTCGTTAAGTAATTGAAATATTGTTGTATATCATATAAGTTAAAGTGTCAAACCCTAGCAAAGTGTAAGTACTAGTCAAATGTGCCCCAAATAAGCATGCAGCATTCTTATATTCATTCGTTCATTCAACTCATGCGCGTACTATTGAATACATATTTAGTAGACATTCAAAATTAACAAAAGTTAATTCGTATTGGCATCAGTAAGCCAATTAGGCTCAATAAATGAGTCAATAGAAAAACTCAAATTTAGACTAAAACTCATCCCGAATTGTAAATGATGAAAGCGTGAAAAACATTGTACTTTATAGACTTTCGAGTACATGATGTTGATAATTAAGTTTTGGGAGCTTCTATGCATACCTCCGAAGTTGGCATTTGGACCTCCGAACTTAATAGATATCCAACTTCCTTTTATAAATAACTAATTTGCTATCTAAACCTCCCTGATTTTCTCACAACGCCTATCGTCCAATAAGATCAATAAAAACTTCTCTTATTTTAGGTTCTATTCATATACCTCCAAAATCGATAGTTGAATCTCATTCAATTTTTGAAGATTTCACAATCATATTTTACCATTGATAAAATTAAGCTGCACAAAAAAAGAAAGAAAAAAAAATCTCCAATTGGTAGTCAATACAGATTTTTTTTCATTAAATCAATTGAATATAGAAACACGTTAGTGTACTATTATCTGAGATGTTTAGATATTACTCCCAATCTCAAATTTTTTAATTAAATTGAGTTTTTGGATACAAAATTTTCATCACTTAATTAGGATTATGTATTGCAAGTACCCAGACTGAAAGTGGTCATGGTGTTCCAAAGCCGGTCCAACATAATGCTCCTTAGCTTGGAGAGAGACACATATTTACTGATTGCTTCGAGTTGGGTAAAAAGTGCAAGCAGCAATATAGCAGGCAATGCATAGCTTCGAATTTTCAGAATTGCCTCATCGAAACATACTGTTTGTAGAGATAAGAAGAGGTTTTTTTTTTTTTTTTTGTCAGTGAGCTGTGGCTTGTTGATTGTCTAGGATAAACGATATCGTGGAAGTCACAGATTCAAACATCCCCGACGTCATAGGAGGGTAAGGGTGGGGTTGGGTTAAAAAAAATATTTTCTGAAAAAATCTCTCTTTTTCCTCTTTTGTGTCTTTATTGGTAATTTGACATGAGTTCACGAAGACAACCATAAATTGGAAAAAGAGAGGTCCAAATACTAATTTTGGAGGTATGAATAGAATCTCACTTAAGTTTTGGATAAAAAAAAAGTAAAAATGAAAATCATGCTCACAATAATTGAGTCCACATAATTTATATCCTTATTAGATACCTAGAAAGCTACCAAATGAAGGAAAATAAAAAGATATGCAAGAAAATTCCTGGGTGTGAAGCCAATAAAATGAATTGACAGTCAAGCAAATTCCAACAACTTCATTTTCCTACGTCCTTATTTTAACCTTCCCCACTCATGGCAGAATCTGCAGAGAAATTTCCCAGTTCCAAACCATACATCACTCCAAACGGAGATATTCGGGGTTTTACGAAATTTACCATCTCTTTTGGTCTTTTGTTAAGGGAAATCTTTATAAACTGACAGATTGGGGGGCATCACTTCAGCTTAGCAAGTTTTATATTTGATGTCATGCATATCGAGACACAATTACACGCAACTTACTTATAAGAGTTCTGGAATAAAGGGAGGAGATTTTTTACCAAAGAAATAGCAGAATTGAAAAATTAACTTCATATAATACTAACTTAAATGGGTGTAGTAAGAATGCAATTTATAATTTAGAGCCAAAAAAAAAACAATGGGCAGTGGCAAATAGTTGGTTACTTTTGATTAAATCATCTTTCACAAACGCCTCATTGTCTCAAGAAATGCTAAACATTTTTTTTTTTGCACTAACGGAAAAAATACCGATTGCATGATGTTCACTCCAGCTCCGAGGTATTGTGTTGTTGATCCATTGCTCCAAGTTTCTACATTGAGAGGATTGGAGCCTTGGAGGTCGGGCAGTAGTAATGGGTTAGGGAAATTAATAACCTAGATTCCAAGCCTGCCGCTAAGTTAACATCGTTGAAAAGGGGATATCATGAGGTAGGAACCATCACGTGTTCCTCGGTAGAGCCGCCTGGTCTTATGGTCGGAGAGAGAGGCCATCAAGGAAAAAAAGAATGAGCCACTGCAACTAGGAATGAACCTTCACGGCTGCATGCAGAATAGCAGAATATAGAGGAGGTGATAGCATTTTTAGGAGTACGACGTTCCTAATTCTTGCTCCTTTTTTTTAAAACTAGGAGTTAAATAAGATAGGGTTGTGAGTCGTCTGAACTTTGGTACATAGATTGAAATAGAGAACATTGAAATTGAAAGAAAAAAATTAAATAAAATGGGAGTAAATCAAATTATGATTTTTTTAGGAAACTTTAATAAATTTTAATTTTTTTTAATTATAAATTAAATGAGAGATTTTCATTAAAAATATTTATTTTTTAATTGGATATATCATATAAGGATATTCTTGGAAAGAGAAATGGGCTAAATAATTAAATTTAATAATTAAAATTAAAATGTAGGATGTAATGAGCAAGTAGGGTGAACAAAGAAAATTGTAGGGTGGCAATAGCCGCACCCAAATAATAAAGCAAGTTGGAAATTATCAAGTTAATGTCATTATGTGGTAGTTGACACATCACTTGCCACATCATTTGGGATCAAATTTTGGTATATATATTTGGGGTATGTAGCATCACTCCAAATAAAATAGTAGTAGCTACACCAAAATATTCAATAAATTTATTTGTTTAAGGAAAATCCAAATCAAATTGTTTTGAATTTAGGGTTTTTGTCCATTTACACTATTTTTAGAGATTTTTTTCCCACTTACCCCACTAAGTTTTTTTAATTCCCTCTTACCCAAAACACTCTAAGGAGGTCTTCCCTAATACCCCATTAAGATTTTTTTTTTGTTTTTATTATTTTTTTAATACCATTTTACCCTCACCTTTGTTACTTAGAGAGAGAGAGAGAGAGAGAGAGAAACCATAGGGGACTTCACCGGAGTCCGGTCACCGGCCGCCGGATTCCGGCCAACTTCGCCGGAATCCGGTGAGCGGTCGCCGGAATCCGGTCAATTTTTGCCGGAATCCGGTCACCGGCTACCACCCACCGGAAAGTTTTTTTGCCCCCAATAGACGTCTATTGCCCCCTAATAGACGTCTATTGCCCCCCAATAGACGACTATCAGCCATGTATTGCCCCCCAATAGACGTCTATTGCCCCCCAATAAATGGGCAATAGACGACTATCAACCATGTATTGCCTCCCAATAGACGTCTATTAACCATGTATTGCCCTCCCAATAGACGACTATCAGCCATGTATTTCCCCCCAATAGACGTCCATTGCCCCCCAATAGACGACTATCAGCCGTGTATTGCCCCCCAGTAGACGTCTATTGCCCCCCAATAGACGTCCATTACCCCCCAATAGACGACTATCAGCCATGTATTGCCCCTCAGTAGACGTCTATTGCCCTCCAATAGACGTCTATTGCCCCAATAGACGTTTATAATTTGACACAAAAACACTAACCATTGGCACACAATCTGCATCAATCAAGAAAAACTAATGAAAAGCAACCCCTAGTTAAGGACCACATGGAAAACAGTGCTGGGGAGCAGTTGAGTACACTCAATATTCTCAAGTTCTCATCGTTCCTTTGCCATCCTAACCCGTAGTCTCTCCAAAGACCAAAACCCAAAAGCGTCATGGATCAAATCCAAACCAGCCGAAATATGACGCCGCCACCGTTAAATTCCAGTAGCCTAAAAAAAAAAAAAAAACTGAAACCGACACAATCGAGAAACTCAGATGACGTGCCTGCGTACAATTCTCCGGCAAATCGATATAGGAGAAATCCGGAATAACTCCTCCACTGCGAAATCGAGGCGTCGCTAGAGCGAATCGAGAGCCAAGTGCAGCTGTGGTGTAGAGGATTAACTCCTCCTCCGTCTCCGATTCGTTTACAGCGTCACCGTTCAGAATCCGGTTGAACCGAGAGGCGTTCAGATCGACTGGCTCGGAATCGAAGAAAGCTCCGATAATCCAGATCTCAACCTCCGAGTCCGGAGCCTCCATGGCGCGGCAATTGGAGAACTCGAGCGCCGGCGTCGTGTTGGAGAGAGAGAGAGAGAGCCAGATCTCAACCTCCGAGTCCGGAGCCTCCATGGCGCGGCAGTTGGAGAACTCGAGCGCCGGCGTCGTGTTGGAGAGAGAGAGAGAGAGAGAGATCTGCTAGAGTGATGAGAGATCGATCTGCCAGAGGAAATGAGAGAGATAGAGTGGCATGATGTAATTTCATAATTAGAATAAGGGCAAAATGGTCATTTGGTTGTTTAATGGGTAGGTGGGAACAAAAAACTGTTGCTGGGGTAAGTGAGACCATTGTGGCTCATTTTGGTGCTTTGGGTCAAAAACCCTTGAATTTATTTTTGTATTAAATGATAAGGCCATATATAGAACTTAATTATTTTAGGTAAATTATAAAGTTATATAAGCAATATAAGGAAATTCTAAAAAAAGTTTGAATGTGATATTAATGCAATTGTCCAAAAGAAAATTGAATGTTATATTAATGAGAGAGGTAAGAAGAGTATTTGTTTTTTTTGTCTTTTCATATGGTTGACAAAGTCTATTGAAAATTGAAAAAAATATGGAGATTCAAATATCAAATTTGAAGGTCCAACTAGAACCACCCATTACTTTTTAGTGAAGAATCATATCAAATACACCTTCATTAATTGAGGTTGCGGTTTGATTTGTGTATGAGAGATATTCCTTCATGTAGCTTTTTAACTTGTTTTTTCTTTCCGGCCGGCTTAACTATTTCTTTTATCGCTCTCTACTTTTCTGTTTTAGCTAGGTAAAGAAAATCAATGATAAAACCAGATCTTAGCATGTTATCAAAATTGAAGCTGAATAAATTAAATGAATGCATGTCTTAGGGTTAATTACCTAGGTAACGATGTAGTGTACCTAATGACGTACAAATGTTGTCTGCAAAAAAAAAAAAGCTTCTCTATACGTATATCTATACTATTATTAAGAGAAGAGGCTTTGTTAGCAAAAAAAAAAAAGTATCATAATGACCCTGAATTATTAAAAAACGTTAACACTCATAAAACAGATAAGGGTAAAATAGTCGATTTATAAAATAAATAAAAAATAGAAAAAAGAAAAAGAAAATGTAGAGTTGGGAAGTAGATAAGTACGTGAAACAAAAAAACCATAAACTTCCACAAAAAACTACCAACTCGTGTAAAAAAAACTACCCACTCTCTGTTCTAAAAAAAAATATCAATTTTCACACGCATAGTGTGTGGAGCCTGTCTAGTATTATCAAAACACATGAGTAAATGACCAGAAAATGATAAGGAAAAAAAAAAAACAAACTCTTACTGAATAATTACTCTAAGGGTGGTTACCTCCATATTTACTATTTGAACCTCCTTTAATATTTTTGTACATCAAATTTTCAATTTTGCCCCTACTTTGTTTTCACTTCCCACCTCCTCCACGGGCTCCACCTATCTCTGCGACCTAACATCTGTGATAACTGATGATGCTATGGCCACCCCAGAATATGGCACCTCTCTCTCTCTCGCCCTCTCTCCCCCTCTCTCCCTTCCGTGCGATGTCATTACCAAGCTTTTGACATAATTGATGGAGCAAGTTATTGATGGCTGTGAAGATGAACTTTGATCAAATTCTCCACGGGAAACAAAATCAGTTCATCCATCGATCATGAACTAACTTTAAGAAACCAAAAGTCCTAATTATGAATTTGTGGGTAGCAACCTCCACCATAAAGTCAAATTGAAATAATTGCGAAAGCCAAATGAAAGGCCGACTACCTGCAAAAGATTATGATCAACTTGGTAGCATTTTATGAGTAGCTCTTACATACAAATATGAGGAGAGAAAGAAACAGAATAAGGATATGCAACAGGGCAATGAGTAGGGAAATTGAGATTGTTTTTTTTTTTTTTTTCAATTATGGGTATAACTGACATTAAATTTTTTCAAAGAAATAGAGAGGTTTATATAGCAAATTTGGAGGTCCGACTAGAGTCACCCATACTCTAATTCAATAGAAAAGACTGATCGAACACAATTACATATATATCGGCTGGAGCTAGTCATTAATATTTACATATTGAGTCACTCTCCTATCCCCATGCACGTAAAATTACGTAGTACACATTGTAGCAACATCTTAATTTTTTTTTTTGATCAGATAAACAACTCATATGCAATAATTAGTTTTTTGTGAGTTGAACTCACAACCTCCCACTTACGAAGGGAAGACTTATACCACTAGACCAAATGGTACTGGCAGGAACATCTTAATTGATACATTTTTTAAAAAAAAACATTTTTTTTAAAAAGAGTATAACCGTTTAAAATATAATAGTTGCTGCTTGGGAATAAGAACTTGGATTATTGGTATTTTTACTATTTTATATCAACTTAAGTTGTTTTAATATAGACCAAGTGCGCTCGTTCTGGAAGTATAATCGAGTTTGTATAGAATTTTATTTTGGTGGTGGTTTGTAGAGAACTAATAATTAAAGAATCTGGGGTTAGCAACAAGCACTTAATAAAGTATTATCCTTTCCTAAATTAATTAGTTCTTAGTAATTATAGTCCAATCTCATTATTAGTTTGATGGTCACTTTATGCTTTGCAAACGAAGATTCTATGGATAAACCAATTAGAGAAGAAGCAAATTGACCGTTCATTTCCAGAGAGATCGACATCAACGTCCACTTTGTTAATTAGGTCGTAGGTACCAGTTTATATCAATCCATATCTCAAACTTTGATACCTATGTACGTTTTTTTCTTTTTGGTTTTGATTCTGCTATAGTTAAAAAACTTAAAGCCTCCCAACTTTTGATACCTGCTTGTTGGTATCTTATTTACATTTCAAATTAATGTTGATTAATTAGCTGCTGTTTTATTTGTGGAGAAGTCATATTTGAGTTTTATGACATACGATCAAATAGGGGGATCAAGCGCATGGAAAAAAAAAAAACCGCTCATTAATATTGCCTGATAACTCTAGAAACAATTATGAGAAATGACCAAGAAACATTACAAACCAGATTGACACACTTTTGGGCCTCGTTTGGTTCGCGGAAAGTTCCTTTCCTGTGTTTGGGATGCAAAAGGAAATGAAATACTTTCCTGAAGCAAAGGAAAATAGGGGGGAAAATAGTTCCTTCCATACTCCAGAGGAATTACTTTCCCCCCTTCTTTCCTTGCATTTATTACTCACAACATATTATTTTATTCCATTAATTACATATTTTTTAACAACTTTCCGGATAACTTTTCTTACATTATCAAACATCGGAATGGAAAGTTCTTCGGAAAGTTCATTTCCCTTCCCATGGGAAAGACAAAGGAACTACTTTCCTTTCCGCAAACCAAACGAGGCCTTGATCTAGAAGGTGAAGGAAGGTCCAATAGTTTGGCATAGAACCTAGATCACGAATTCACGATCATGCTAAGGGGCTACAAATTAGGGGACCATGTTGATGTATGGATGAAAGATGCGTAACTTTAATCAAAATACTTTAAAAAGACAAAAAAGAAAAATTAGCGTTTATATATGACATTGTAATACGATTTTTACTGCTGCAACTTAACTGATATTATCTTTGATGAAATATATTTACTTATGCTGCAAGAAACTTAACTTACATTATCTTTGATGAAATATATTTACTTATGCTGCAAGAAACTTAATTTATATTATCTTTGATGAAATTAAATATATGCTGCAAGAAAATTTCATCAAGCAGATGGTACTTTTTTTTTTCCCCCTTTCCTTTCCTTTTCTTGGGTCAAGTCGATAGTAACTTTTGGTTTATCCTTTTATAAAGCCATTTGCTATAGGAAAAGTGCAAGACATCACTTGTAGTCTATTATTCTAGACAAGTTGGATTAAACTTTCCAAATTTGATTTGAACTAGACAGTCAAATTAAACACAAATTTCAAATCCATTCCCTCGCTCTCTCCGGTGGGCAAAACCGTTGAAGAAATACGTGCATACGTACCCCGCCCCCAGTTGGCATTACAATGCTGCCTTCAATAAGCCCTCCCCATGTTATTTACTATAATTCTTAGCCAATATTTATCTCCCTTGAGCCATGTGATAAGGCTCTTCATGGATATACAAATTATTTCAAGGTCGATATACTTGTTTGTTGAGACGACCAACTTATAATCTATTGCCTCTTGCCTCTAGCCATATGATTACAAATATAAAAAAAAATAATAATAATAATAAAAAAATAACAAAGAGGTTAATGCTCCCTAGTTAGCACCTCTCCGATGAACCTTAGATTTGCAAGAACCTAAACTTTATATCATCGAACCAAAATCAATTCGTATTATATTTTGAGATTTGTGGACTTGAACACATTATTTTTATTTTTTATTTTTTGAGCAAAAGACGATCATTATATATACAGAGAGAGGATCAGAAAAGGATGTTTGCAGTGTAGCAAAATTGCGGACATCCATCCTCTCGTCTTGATTAGACGCTGACAGCAGTGCTGTTCTTGCTGGCAAAATTTTACAAATAAGCCGTACAAAAATTTGTAACCCCATTAAAAAAAAACAAATTAACCTAACTTGAGCTCGACACCTCTCTGAAATGTGAAGGCAACATGTGAAAGCATTTCACCTTTCCGAATAGGGTAGAGCCTCATTAAAACTTTCCTATTGAATCCCAATCAAGAGTTTAAATTCATTGAAACTATCAAAATTTATGTAATTTGACCGAATTCAATAACACGTTTGAAAGCCATACTCACCTATATATCTCTAAGAATTTAAATCATCAACCAAATCTTCTATCAAAACCCGAAATCCCATAAAAAGTTAAAAAAACAAAACTCTCCGAACCGAGCAAGGAGTAGAACCCGTCAAACACTCTATGTAGTAGAGAACTTGGCAAAATGGGGAAGACGCATCGCAGTCAACTTCTTTGGGTACAAGTCCGGCACCCCCACCGGGCCCCACCGTGGGAGAATAGCCGAACCAATCCTCTATGAGTATTCACCAGCCCGGCCTCTATATATATCATATATGTGGAGTTTACACTTGGACAGATTAATACAGTAGACACCTACGCTGCTACGCACGCGCTCTCGTAGTTGCATTCCATGTAAGTCCATGTAGATTGTAGACAATAATAATTTGTATAATATTATAGTTCTAAAGTTCGTATAACCCTCCCCCACCCCCCACCACCTTTCCTCTCTTTTGTTTCTTTCTTTCTTTCTTTCTTTCTTTCCTTGTTTCCATCTCCCCCACAACCGCGTCTCCCCCCCCAAACATAAATTCCCCCGGAAAACAGAATTCGATTGGTTCGGAATGCCGGTGGCCATACGGCGCCGTTTCGGCCGCGGTGACACGTCGGCTTGAGGTGGGGGGACGGTCTTTTTTTTTCTTTTTTCTTTTCTCTTCTTTCTGATGGGTTTCAGTCCTGCCGCCGGCGGCGGTGGTACGAGCAATGGTACCGGTAATAATAGCACCAGTAATAATAATAATAGTAATAATAATAGTAGCTGCTGTAACATGAGCCTCAAGTGTAGGTGTAAATGGAGGTGCCTGATGTCGTCGGGCTTCGTTTTCTTCTTCGGCTGTTTTGTGTTGTTCGGATCAGTCGCTACGATTTATGTGTGGTTTGCTTTCACGCCGTATTATTACGCTCGCAGCACGGCCGAGTCGGAGTCGTCGGCGGCCGCCGTGCTTGGGTGTCAGGAGGACAATGAAGGTTCTTGGTCCGTTGGTGTTTTCTTCGGTGACTCTCCCTTTAATCTCAAGCCCATTGAAGCTGTAAGGATCATTTCCTCCCTTCTTTTTAAACTGTAGCGCTGTCTCCTTTGTTCTTGTGATTATGACTATTTTTTTTTTTAATTTTTTTTTTTTTGGGGGTCAGTTTTGTTTAGGGGTTTGGTGTTTTGACTGATAGAGTGATAGTGGGTTCGGGTTGGATTGTTGATTCTTGTTTTTTTTTGTTTAGTTTTTGACTTATTGGATGTTGAGTTGCTATGCTGGAAGTGTGGTCTTGAAATTGTCAATTTCTTGTATTAAAGTATTAAAATCTTTTCTTTTAAGCACACTTTGTTTTTCTTGGATGGGTATGTTCTTCTATTTGTTTTATGATTGATTTTGGGGATTATAATTTTCATTTTATATGGGAGGTGGGTGTCTGTAAATTGTGGATTTTGGGTTCGGTAATTTTTTGTTTTGAGGTGGGGTGTCTGTTAAATATTGATGTTGGGTGATAATAGTTTTGTAAATTAGTTCGAATTTTGGTGCAGGTGAATGTATGGAGAGACAAGAGTGCCGCCTGGCCTGTGGCAAACCCTGTTGTGACTTGTGCATCAGTTTCTGAATCTGGTTTCCCAAGTAATTTTGTTGCTGATCCTTTCCTTTATGTCCAGGTAAGTGCTCTGCTTTTTGCTGAATTTTTTTGGCTGTTGCAATTCTGATAAAACAACTAGTTGTGTGTCAATTTAAGTTCCGCATAGATTTTCAGAGCGTAAAAGAAGATTTTACTGTAGCAAGTAACGTGGTCTTTCAGGGGCTTGTATGTTTATAATCTTGTCTTGAGGACTAGATGGTTGTAAATTGAATTTATTGTTATGGCTCCCTTAAAACCTTGGGGACTAAATGGTTACAGCTGAAAAGGACAGGTTTTGATTGTTTTGCTATTCTTATGTGTAGCAGCAGTAGTAATATGCTTAAGTGAGTTCAGGCAAGAAAATGATAACAGCTATGCATAATCTAGTTGGTACCTAATTTAATTGTACTTATGTTCTTCTATACGTTAGGGCCTATAGACTATTCCAATGTTGTCTTCAGCACTCTGTTTTTTTTTTGCTGACTGTTAGGTTATCCATAATTTTGACCATTTGCATTAAATTTACTAGGCTTTGTAGAAGCCAATGTTTGTGAAAGAGGGTTAATCTGAGTGACATCCTACTTCATTGTTCTGATGATCAGTCGCATGGCTTCTAATTTGTAATGAATTTTGGGGGGAGGGAGGTCTTAATAGTAGCCTTGGACATTATGCGTGCCGTTTGGCGGTAAATGATACTGTTGTGTTGGTTTTATAGTGTAGCTCTAGGAATGGATTTGTTTTCAGTGTACATATTACACGCCATGTTGAGAATGGTATCAGGGCACAACCTGTATAAATATTTTGACATGGGATAATATGTAATGCGGTAGTAAACTTTCTTGTATTGTACCTTGTAATTTGTATTGAATGAATTGTTCTACTTCATAACTAACTGCTATAATTGTCCTCATCCCACATATTTACCAGAGTAAGCGTCATTAACCTTTCTCATGTTTAAACTCTATATTGATTTGAATACAATGAATAGTTCTCAGATCTTTCTATTAATTAATTATTCTACCTCATGACTACTTTCAATATAATCTTTGTTAGGATGACACAGATGAAAATGTAATGTTGGGAGAGTTTCCATTTCTATGAAATAACTAGAAGAGTAGAAATTTAGATTCTTGAAAAATATTTGAAATAGTGGATTCTTACATGTAGTTTTAGGGAGGAGCTTTTAAGCTTATCTTATTGTCTACACAAATTATCTTTTACAATCTGGGGTTTGCCAGTGTGTATGTAGTAAGCACTGCCCCTTTCCATCCCCTGTCAGTACAGTTTTAGTGAAATTTCTGCATAGTTAAAAATTAACGAATTGGCGGTTCAAATCATTGGATTGCATTAAGAGTTGCACAAACAGGCGATCCCATTCTTTTCGTACCATATGGGATCCCCCGTATAAGATCCTCTATCTACAGTTTACTGGAGAGTTGCGATATAGGAGATGTAGCTCATTTTTAGTGATGTCTCCTGTGTATAAGTGCGTGGTGGATTTGGTTTATCATTGGTAATCCAGTGTCAAACTTCATTCATGTTCCATTTGATTTTCCCAGTTGTTATATATGATTCTGATGTATTCCCATGGGATAGTGGGAATAATACTTGTTGCTAATTCGTATCTCTTTTATTTGATGATGGCTGTTGTTGTAAAAAGTTGGCTTAGGTTTTGCTGAATAGGTTGTTCTGATCGTGGCATTACATGACTTTGTGGTTGCTGTGACATATGGTACATAGATTCATTCATAGAACTTCATTTTTTGATATTATAAAAGCCCTATGTGGATTCTAATAGTTCTTAGTCAGGGACCACCACCGTTGCTAAGATTATCAGCCTAGTGTTGTTATTATCATATAGCAATGCAATTTTCGTGTACCCAAAAAGAAGTGACCATTATAAGTTGTCAAATTGTTTATCATTATAGGTGGCTTGTGATTTATCATTTCTATTTCAAACTTCAATCAATGTCATTTCATAAGTGGAAGTCTTTATTCATTTTTCTTTTGGCGTTTGTTTTGGAGAGAACTATCTTTTCTGGAAGATGGTTTGGACGAAAGTCAATAACTCATTTTTAACTGACCTGATAAAAGGATAATGGGATTATTGTGTTTACCACATGGTTTAGAAAATGACATGAAGGACATTAAATATAATGAAAATGAATGCAGAGTTGGGACGGTATGACAGCTTATATCATTATTTTATATAAAACGATTGCTTGAAAAGAACTCAGAAGATACTGATGCCTAATTGGAAGCCCAAAAACGAACTGTATCCCACAAGAGATTGAACTCTTCATCCCTTGCTCACTTATATATCCCAGTTGGTGAACTTTTGGAGACTGCCAGCACTGTTTTGGTCCTCGACGTGTGTCTATAAGTGCATGCACAGTTGGAGTGTTAACTTGTGTTTCTGTGTGTCCGCACGCATGGATACATGTCGTTACATATATGCTCTTATGCATGCATATGATGCTTTATTGTTCGTCTGCAGCTCTTCATTGCATATCTTTAGGTGTTGACTGTTGTTATTTTGCTTAGAATTGTATAAGCATGTATTCAGTTAGTTTGATCTTGTGTTTCAGGGAGATACTTTTTACATGTTCTATGAAACCAAAAATTCAATCACTATGCAAGGAGATATTGGGGTTTCAAAAAGCTCTGATAAAGGAGCAACATGGCAGCAATTAGGCATTGCCTTGGATGAAGAGTGGCATCTCTCTTATCCATATGTCTTTGACTACCTTGGCCATGTAAGATCTATCTTCTTTTACATCCACATCAATTGATTTGACTTAATCAACATGGCACCTATCATCCAAACTTTATATGCTAATGCATAACCTCATCCTTTACTATCTCTTACAGATATATATGATGCCTGAAAGCAGCACGAATGGCGAAGTTCGTCTCTATCGAGCCCTCAGTTTTCCCATGCAATGGACTCTAGAGAAGGTGATCTTGAAAAAGCCTCTTGTAGACTCATTCCTTATCAATTATGATGGAGCCTATTGGCTTTTCGGTTCAGACCACAGTGGATTTGGCACCACAAAGAATGGACAGTTGGAAATCTGGTACAGTAGCTCGCCTTTGGGTCCTTGGAAACCACACAAGAAGAACCCTATATATAATGGTGACAAGAGCTTTGGGGCTCGAAATGGAGGCAGACCATTTTTTTACAACGAGAATCTCTATCGCTTTGGTCAAGACTGTGCTGAAACGTATGGGAGACGTGTGCGCACCTTTAAGGTGGAAGTTCTTACCAAAGATGAATATAAGGAAGTTGAAGTCCCGTTGGGCCTTCCTGAGCCAAATAAGGGTCGCAATGCTTGGAATGGTGTTCGCTTCCATCATCTCGATGTGCAACAACTAAATACTGGAGGGTGGATTGCAGTAATGGATGGAGACCGTGTACCTTCTGGAGATTCTGTACACAGGTTTATTGTTGGTAGTGCTTCAGTTGCCATTGTCGCTGTACTTGTTATATTACTAGGTGTACTACTTGGAGCTGTGAAGTGCATGATTCCCCCCAATTGGTGCACTCACAACTCGGGTAAGAGAAGTGATGCATTCATGGCTTGTGGAAGGTCATATCTGTGTTCGTCCAAACTGAGACGTTTTAGCAGCCGCTTGAACAGAGCAGTTTCATTCCTCAGAGGTAGGATTAAGCCTAATACCTGTGCTGGAAGACTAGTTCTTGCTATATATTTGGCATTTGGAGTGGCAGCTATGTGCACAGGGGTTAAATATATCTATGGCGGCAGTGGTGCAGAAGAAGCTTACCCATTAAAAGGTCATTACTCACAGTTCACGTTATTAACAATGACTTATGATGCTCGTCTCTGGAATTTGAAAATGTATGTTAAACACTATTCCAGATGTTCATCGGTAAGAGAAATTGTTGTGGTGTGGAACAAGGGAATACCTCCTGAAGCGAGTGATTTTGACTCTGCAGTGCCAGTTAGGATCAGAGTAGAGAAACAGAACTCCCTGAATAACCGGTTCAAGTTGGATTCTTTGATAAAGACTCGAGCTGTTCTGGAGCTTGATGACGACATTATGATGACCTGCAATGATATTGAGAGAGGATTCAGGATATGGCGTCAACACCCGGATCGTATTGTGGGTTTCTACCCCCGGCTCATTGATGGAAGTCCATTGAAGTACAGAGGTGAGAAACATGCTCGGAGTCATAGAGGCTATAATATGATTCTCACTGGGGCAGCTTTCCTTGATAGCCAAGTAGCTTTTAAGAGGTATTGGAGTGAAGAAGCTAGCCCAGGGAGGGACTTTGTGGACGAGTCTTTCAATTGCGAGGACGTGCTTATGAATTACCTGTATGCAAATGCTAGCTCATCTCAGAATGTAGAGTATGTGAGGCCAGCATGGGCGATAGATACGTCGAAGTTATCTGGTGCTGCTATTAGCCGAAATACCCAAGTTCACTACAACAAGAGGAGCAACTGCCTGGTGAAATTTTCTGAAATGTATGGAACTTTGGCTGGGCGCAAGTGGGAATTTGATGGGCGGAAGGATGGGTGGGATGTATAGCAGGGGAAGTAAATTAGCTAGTGGCTTGCCAGCCCTTAGGGTTTGTTGATCCTTCTCTTTGTTTCAGTAAATCTTAAATGATTACAATTTATACTCCTTGCCCCTCCCCCTTGTGAATTCTGTGGGGAATTAGTTTTATCAATAGATTTCTGTTTTGATTAGTAAGATGTACATTGTTTTGGCGTTTCTTTTGTTGCTGGAAATTGATGAAAAGTGGGTTTTTGTTTATGATTTTGCACCAGTGATTATCTAGGCTTTGGCTATGTAGTGTTTCCAAATTCTGTACAGTTTCTTTTGCTGGAAATTCTTGGTCACAATTTGAATTCAGGACGTCCTACTTGCGCCGGCAATTCTTGAGAAACTGACTGAATTGGTCGAATTGGACCGTTTGTTTTGGTTCCTTTTCTTAAAAATCAACTTTCAAACCAAAACTGAGGGTAAGGATATGTCCTCGTGAAAGTAGACTGGGTTCTCTCAAGTTCAGTAATGAAAGGTCATGGACACATAAACTTAACCAATGCAACAACTCACAAGATATTGCATAAGAACTTAAATATACTTGGGCCAACACTCCTCTACTTTGGAGAATCTGTCTTGTAAAAGGGCAATCACGAGTAATATGTAATGTAGTCTCCAATGCACTATCACACAAAACACATACCTGTGACTCCAACACCACCCTTTTAGAACCGAGTCTCTCCATGGATGGAAGAATATTATGGCACATTTTCCACATGTGAATCTTTACCGAATTAGGAATCTTCACTTTCCACAATTTTTTTTTCTTCCAAAAATCAGTGTTAACTGATAGCTCAAAGGGTACACAAGCAGGAGAATGAGAGAAGGAGAACCTGTACGCCGTTTTAACATAATATTTCCCATCCCGTTCCAATTTCCAGACCAATCTATCATCAACCCTTCTCAAACTTAGAGGCGCACTTAAAATGGCCTCCACTTCCTCTGAAGAAAACAATCTAACAATCATATCATAATTCCAAGCACCATTAGTAGTGCGCAAATCAGAAACCTGAGACACTTCAGCAAGACCTGCTACATTCTCATGAGGCCTACCACTAGTCAAATTGGCAACCAATTATCATTCCAAATATTGACCTCTGTCCCAGAACCAATTTGTCAATATGTGCTTTGCTTCAATAGATCCCTTGTAGAGAAAATACTCCTCCAAGAATATGAAGGAAAAGAATGATTATCTGCCAACCAAAATGAGCTTGTAGGGTAATATTTTGCCTTAAAAATTCGAGCCACCAAGGAATTAGGGTTAGAAATAACCCTCCAAGCTTGTTTAGCAAGCATCGCCGAATTAAAGCTAGCCAAGCCACGAAACCCTAGTCCCCCTTCTTCTTTCGGGTTACACAACACATTCCATGTTTTCCAATGAATCTTTCTTTTATCCATTGTAGATCCTCGCCAAAACCGAGCACAAAGCTGTTCCAAATCTTCACAAAAACTCTTTGTCAATTGGAAGACACTCATAACATAGGTAGGTAATGCTTGAGCTACTACCCTGATCAAAATGTCCTTTCCAGCACCACTAAGTAACTTCCCTTGCCAATTAGGAAGCTTCTTAGCCAAATTTTCCTTAATGTACTGAAAGGTTGCAGTTTTCTTTCTCCCTACATAAGTAGGTAATCCCAAGTATTTTTCATGGGAGTCAACAACTTCTACTCCCAACAAACTGGATATTTCTTCTTGCATAGCAAAGTCCACATTTTTACTGAACACCACTGAACTTTTGTCAAAATTAACCAATTGTCCTGAGGCCCTCCCGTAGGTTTCAATAACTTCCTGCATCTGGTAACAATCTTCCAAAGAAGTATGAGCATATAACATACTATCGTCAGCGAATAAAAGATGATTGATAGAAGGGGCTCCATCACAAACCTTAATACCTTGAAGCAAACCTAACTCTTGTTTCCGACACAATAAAGCAGAGAAACCTTCTGCTCCAATTAAGAATAAATATGGAGACAAAGGATCCCCTTGTCTCAGTCCTCTGCTAGGAATCACAAGCCCCCAAGGCCTTCCACAGACTAAAAATGAATACCGGACGGTACTAATACATTGCATCACCAACTCAATCCATGAAGAAGCAAAACCAAATCTATCGAGAACTTTTTTCGAAAAGCTCCATTCCATGCTATCATAAGCATTGCTTGGATTCAACTTCAAAGCCATAAAACCTTTATTACCCTCCCTCTTGTTATGAACAAAGTGAGCAGTTTCATTGGCCACAAGGATATTGTTAGTAATCAATCTCCCCGGAACAAAAGCACTTTGATATGGAGAAATCACCTCAGGCAAGATCAACTTTAATCTGTTAGCTATTACCTTAGAGAAAATCTTGTAGATAACATTGCATAATGCAATAGGCCTCAACTCCGACATATTTTATGGATTATCGACTTTGGGAATTAAGCAGATATGAGTAAAATTAATTTCACGAAGAAGTTGACCTGAATGGAGAAAACCTCTGAAATGCTTCAGTAATGTCTGCACCAATAGTGTCCCCATAATGTTGGAAAAAGAGCGGAGACATACCATCCGGTCTCGGGGATTTGGTGGGATACATTTGAAACAAAGCAGCCCTCACCTCCTCCTGTGTATAAGTAGCACACAATTGTACATTCATTGCCTGTGTTACACACGGTTGTATAGTTGCTAAAGTGTCGTTCACTGCCTCAAAATCTATTTTGGAAGCAGTAAACATCTTTTGAAAATAAGTAGAGAAAACTCTTCCAGACCTGCGTCATTATCACACCAATTCCTATTTTCATCATAAAGACCAAGAATGAAGTTTTTCCTCTTTCTATTGGTAGCCTTTCGATGAAAAAAGATTGTGTTTCTATTCCCCTCCTTCAACCATGTCACTTTGGATCGTTGCTTCCAGAAAGATTCTTATTGTGAAAGAAGATTCTGCAATTTGCTGATCAGCTCTTTCTTTTCATTCTGCACCTCCACCGACACAGGAACATCTACTAACTCCTCAAGACAAGCACGCACCCCCAACATCTGTTGCTCCTAGTCTTGAAAGCTCTCTTCTGCCAATCATCAAGCTGTATCCTTGTGAACTCAATCTTCTTAGCTGCACAATACATAGGATTTCCAGTCACGTCTGTCGCCCATGCTTGCTTCACAACCTCATCATAATCATTATATTGAAGCCAGTAAGCTTCAAATTTGAACCGGTGCACTCTTGGTCTTTTGGCCAAGGGAACAGAGCTGGCTTGTAAGAGTATCGGAACATGGTCAGAATCACTGGGAGCAAGATGACGCACTCGTGCATGCCTGTGGGTATCCCACCAACATGGTGTACAGACTGCACGATCTAACCGGAGTTGTGTGTCAGAATTCCACCATGTAGACATAGCACCCTGAAACCCTAAATCAAGAAGGTCACCATATCCAAGAGCTTCACAAAATCCACGCATCTGACGTTCCGAACGAAGTGGCCCCACAATCTTTTCTCCATTATTCAGGATTTCATTGAAATCCCCAATAACAACCTAGGGTAAAGAATCAAGATCACGCAAATTCCATAACAGTTGCCATGACCGATCTCTTTCTGTCATCCTAGCATATCCATAGAATCCTGTTAACCTCCAACGTGGATCTCCAGGACCTCATACAATCTCCAAGTCGATGTGATGCGCAGAGAAAGTCAAAACTGTTGCTTGTACATCATCAGTCAAGAACATCGCCAAACCTCTTGATAAACCATCACTCAACACCTCCTTTGAATGCGGAAATCCAACAGCCCGATGCAACTCAAGGAAGTCAGCAAGAGTGCTGTTCTTCGTCTCACAAAAAAAAATGATTTGAGGATGATTCTGGGAAACTAAATCCTTCAACGCCCTCTTTGTTGTGTCATTGCAGATCCCTCGGCAATTCCAAGTAAGTATCTCCATATCCATGGAAGATCAGATCTTGCTTTCTAGAGCCCTAGAAAGTAAACCCTAGCAGAGGAGGCTAGGTCAAAAAGTTGGACAAAATAACCATCCATAAATATGATTTCAGAGAAAATTATAAACTTCCTCATTGCAGAAAGTGAAACCCTCGATTCTAGCCACATTAGTTGGATCATGGACAACCCATTTTGAAACTCAATTATTGTCCAACTCTTATCTAGAATCTGATTGTCTGTATTAGTTGGTGATTACATCAACACAAACTAATGATGTGACAAATGCCACATTATTTGGGTTTAGAATTTGGTAAAAAAAAAATTTGTGTCTCTATTGACATTGCTGTAACTAATGCTGAGCATATTTAACTGTGATGTTGCTGTAAATTCTTCATTTTTTATTAAGATTTAATCATGAGAAAGAGTCCTCTAAAAAGAAAAAATCCTCTTGAAAAATAGTGGGAAAGAGTATCCAAGGGATGTGACTACATCATATGCTAGCATGCTAAATGCATATGTAATGTTGAATGCATACAATTTTAGAAGATCAGTGAGTCTTTTGATGTCAGTGATTGACTTAAATATGTCTTTAGTTGAATGTTCTGTTCTGACTTTATTATGGTTATTTGTTTCCTTAGAACTTGTTTGGAATGCTTTAGTTTCTAAATTCTCATCCCACGACTTTGGTGTAGGCTTTAAATGTGATTGTGTGTTGGCTCTCAAAACCTAACATTTGATGGCAGTATATAGATTGTTTGTGTGTGTATTAGGTTTGGAGAGTTGTGTGAATAAATATTTAAATATGAAGTCATGGATGACATGATGATTAGTAAATGCTAAAAGTATGAGGTGATGTAGTAATTTGTTTAATACAGGCATTGACAATGGTTCTTTTGGTTTTAGGATTGCAAGATTTATTGGATGGAACATCCCATATGTGCTTGTAGTGTGTAGTGCTACTTCATGTAAGAAGTCAAGATTAATAAACGAGGATATTTAGTAAAATTTTGAATATAGAAAAATTGAGACCATATTGGTGTACCATAGAGTTACCAAGTCACTTTGGAAGAAGTTGAGTTTTGAAAAATTTTGTTTTCTTTGAAGGATAAAGCAAGGGTGAGGTAGGAAGTTTAAAATCTATAAGAAATAGGTTATTTGAGAAGAACAGTAACGTAAAAAACTATGTTGCATTTGTAAGTCTAGGAATCATTGAATAATTATGAAATTTTAAGTACCTTAATTCTCAGTGGGTAACAGTTCAGATATTGTTCTTAAAAAATTTTCATTGTAAAAATGGAAGTTTTGGGCAAAACCTAATATTTAAACCAAGCAATGGACATTCTAACCAATGTTGTTTTTTTTTTTTTTGAACAATACAGAGAAAGATTCAAACCGAAAAGTTGAAAGATTACTGTAGATAACTAATTATTCATACTAGACATCAAGACATATATTCATACAAAGCAAGGAACAACACAAAGAAAAAATTTCAAACTGAAACAATTATATGAGTTGAAAGATCGATTGCTACTGATTTAAACTAGATACAAGGGCATATATTCATACTAGGGCTAGCCTGCCTAAAGTATCAAAACCATAACCGGAAAGGGTAGGCGGCGGTAGGATGACAATCTGAGGCTCAACCATAACCTCAACTTTTAGAAACGCTGGAAATCCCTACTGGAAAAACCTTGATCCCATCGGGAAAGGAAGAGAGATATTAGATAGGATGGGCGGCGAGAGGGGAGTAAGATTTCAGTGTGAAGAACTATATCTCTTGAGAGTTCATCCACTGCCATTTCAAAATAAGAACTTTTATGAATCTAAGCACGGATGTCTCTAATCTTCCACAATTGTTTTTCATTCATTGACGATTGAACAATATCATTTGTAAGGCTTGGTTCCAGATAATTAATTGAATAATTGTAGTCGGGATTAAATCTGGAAAAATTGAAACTAGATCACTGATGTAGAACAACCTAGGCTTTTTGTGGTTTCTGTAACGCAGACAACCCTCCCAGAACCCTGAAGGTGTGATGCTAGCCAAACCTTAATCCAGACACAAAAATCCTAGTTCTAAAAGATTAGGACATCTGTCCTGCATCAATATAGAATATTTCAGCAATGAAAGACTCCAACAAAATAAAAGCTCTAAGAAATAAAACTAAGAATATAACTTTTATTTTATTTTATGTTATTGCGTCTTTTCTTCTCCAAATCTGACCCCAAATCCCCATCGGCCACTTGAATATTTTTTGCAAGAAAACAGAGAAAAAGATTTAGAAACTTACTCTACTACTTCCCCATCATCAATGGAACGAAACACCATCAATTCTGGGCACATAATACCTAAGCTCTTCCAATGACATTTAAATGATTCTAGGAAAGAAATATACATAAAAAATGAATATCATATCGCATTCTACCAATGAACATAAATTTAAACATTAAAAAAAAAAAAAAAAAAAACCATGAATCTTCAAAGAGAATAGCATATTACCTTCATGGAACTTCAATATCAACTCTTCCTCGGTCATTTCTGAATGCCGAAACTCATCAATTTTCTCCATGATCTCCAAGCATGTCTGTAATTTAGCACCCCATTCTAAAGCCATTGGTGACGCACTTACCTATGATAATAGCTTACAACAAAAACCTTAACAAAACCCCAATTTTAGAATTGCTAATCTAAAACCCTAAATAGAATTTGGAGATAAACCCTACACTCTAAGTTGATTGGGATTATAACATATGAACTCTTCATATACCAAGAATTATAGCTTTGTTACTATAGTAATTGAAACTCATGTAAGAAATGATTCTTGAAACTTTAATATTAAAACCACGAATTTGAAGAAAGTAATACACCGTACAAGAATTCAAGAGTGCCAATGTTGAGATGAAGGGTGCCTTGATGCCATAGCCTCACTACCACAAAGAAAGTTGTAATAAAAACATGAACTGAAACTCTAGGAAATGGTATGATTCCGAATTATATACTACATTTTTGCTAATGTAGAAACTATACTCATGTAACTCGAAACCTTGAAATTTTTTAAATTAATAAAGTGTTCGTTAGTAGGATTTCGTGGTTCAAGGGTGGAACGAAATTGTTTCGGATGAATAATTACTTGAAACGTTGTGATTTTGAGGGGTCAAAGGGTTGACTTTTTAGTCGTTGAGTTTTTCAAAAAACTTCATGTATGAAAGTTGTAGAGTGCGTCAATACAATTTCGTAGACATATGGAATGCGAAAATCGGAGTTTGTATGATAAAATTACGGCCATCAAAAAAGTTTATATTTTGGTTAAATAGAAAAATTTGGGAAAAAAACCCTAAATTTCATTTCTTAAAGGAAACGCCGATATGGATTTCTCTCCTAAGCTGCTGATCCGACCCAAATTTGTTTTCCTGCCATATCTTTGTGACTTGCACAAATTAGTGCTCAATTTAAAACCTATCAATTTAGTAAGAATAAGTAGAGATCGTTCTCAACCAGGGATTAGAGCCTAATTAATTCCTGAAAAATAAAACATTAGAAAACAAATTAAAGAATATATATACATTATTATTCACGAAAATTACATGTAAAGGGGATTTAAGGTTTTTATTTTAATTTAACAACTAAGTAAATATATACAAGTGTGACACATCAAAACCAGAGTCAAGTAGAATTATATGAATGAAACAAATTTAGATAGAATTGACTACCACTAACACGTTGGTCAGGTTTCAAACATCAAATCATGAATAAAAATATGTTTAAGTATAGAATCAATCAAGAACAAAGATGAACGCATACAAAGTTCTTCTTACTTCCCTTAATTAAATTAACTAGATGAACTCACCATAGTTAACCCTATTAATCATGCAATCACTAGTGGTAGCTAATCACTAACAAAAACACTTTCAACGCATTAAAAATTATAGAAGTTTGATCAATTCAAGTCAAGAACACAAGTTAAAACGCTAATCAAGCATGCAAGACTCATTGTTAATTTACCCAAGTAATTTTAGGTTTTCCACTTAAATAATCAAAGCCTAGAACGCTAGCACCTTAATATGGATCCAATTACATGTTCATCAACCTAAGTATGCATCCAAAGATCAATTAACACATAAAAGATGAGATTGAAGCTCGAAATTAACAATCATGCAAGAACATCATGAATTCGCAATTTATCAACTTGAAAACCTAAAACCTAAAACATGCTTCATAGTATTCGAAAATCGCATATCTAAAATCAATGTTTCATCCACCATAGAAATTGCAAAACATAAAACCAAAACAAAAAATTAAATAGAAAATTCATAGAAACCCGAAATAACTTTCTTATACAAAACCGAAAACATAGAGTTGTGTTCATGGTTACACTTTTTAATCTTCAAGGACACAAGAAGCTTCAAAAGGTGGTGGAATGGATGTGGATCACGGCAAGGATGTTTGAATGGATGAATGGATGCTTCACGGTCTTGAACTTGAAATTCTTTGGAATTGCCGAAACTTGGAAGAGAAAGGGAAGTGTTTGTGGCTTTTGATTCTGAATTTTGTAGTGTGTACAAGAGCTTCACAAACCTCCTTTATATAGTGAACGGCAAGGGCTAGGGTTCCCTTGAATTTCTCTTGAATTACATCAGTTCGGCCAATAAGAAAATTGTATGAAAATTGGAGAGCAAGTAACCTTCTTTTGCCGAAATCTTCCATGTATGTAGACTAGAATTCGGCCTCCTTTGTATATAGAGTCATAATTCAATACTTATTCCTCTATTTTCTTCTAAAAAATTCCTTAGAAATCCAAGAATATATTTTTTCTGAAAATCCTTGAATATCTCTTGTATATGTCACGGCAAAAAACAATTAGAATGGGCCAATGACTCCTCAAAACGTCAAGAAGGATCTAGAGCATCATGTGCAAGTCACATGCTTCAAACTTCGGGCCAAACTCTCCCAAAATGGACCAATTTGAAATTCATTATCATCATTGCCGAAATTCTTCATTATTCTAGAATAATCTTGAACTATCTTGAGTCCACTTCAAGACACAGCATCTCCTAGTCTCACCAAGTCTCCTAGCATCATCAGGACTCCTAGTGTCATCAGGTTTCCTAGTCCAACTGGGACTCTGTCATTTCTTCATTTCCGAACATCATTTTTCCGAGCTCACTCCTAGTTGCATTAGGATTCCTACTTCAACTGGGATTCCTGTTCCTGGTAGAACTGGAAAAACTTCATTTCTCCATTTCTTCTCATTTCTACGCAAATAGCTCATTGCCTTCCATTTCCAGACTCAAAACTACCTAAAAACATAAAACAAGTTAGAAATGATATTGTTAAGGAAATAACTAAGCAAAATGTAGAGTGAGATGCTCTAAAAATGTAGTAGAATTTAGTCTCAACACTTTGTCGTCTGGCCTCCAATCTGGCTGCCACCAGTCCCATTCGAACCGCCTCTTCATCCTCTTCAAGTCTGTGGTGGTGGCGTACGATGATTTGCCGCCTGAACAACAAAGCACTGCAGCGGCGCCCTTTCTAATCAACCGTGATTTCTCCACTTTTCGGCCACCTCAGACCGCGCCATCAGTCATTTTTGGAGGCCCCGGAGACACTGAGCATTCTTTCCAAGTGGCTTGAAGCAATTTGCAGCGAGGAAGGAGAATCGAGCAAATCAGATTCTTTTGTTTCTAGACTTCATGGTAGTTATGAAAGTTGTAGTGAACATTTTGGCATAAGTCTCTTCACCTAATTTGGGGTTTGCTGGCGGCGCGTGGAGGCCACGCGCAGCCATTGCCGGCGGCACATGGTGGCGTGTCTGACTAGTTTTTGGGTGTCTATTTTCATGGTTGTCATCTCCTTGTCGATACGAGGATGTTGAGATATCATGAGGTCAAGTTGTGGCCATTTGAAGCATGCTAGGTTTTTGTATTTTCAATTTTCACGGTTTACGAACCGTGAGGATCCGACAATTGGATTTTCGTATATTTTTGATAAATTGATCCTAGAAGTATTTAGGAGACCTTGGGAGGTCTCAGATGAAGTTTTGTCTCGATTGACGAAATCCTCAGTTTTTGGTTCAAGTGCTCGGTTCGAACCATAACCGTTTTCGTTTTAATCGTATACTAAGTTGAGACCTTATTTTACTTAGGTGCTTGACAGAGAGAGTTCTATACTTTATCTCGGTTGTGAGAGAAGACGACGTAGCTGGATTTAGAGGTGAGTAATCTCAACAGGTTCATTTATGAATGAAGTTCACTCATTAATTTGAATTATTCATTGAATTGTGCAATTTTTTTTCTGGAAATAAATATTTGTTTTAAATCATTTGAACTTGATTGACTACGGTTCATAGGTAAGTCAAAATGAGGTTTTAATTATAAAAATGATTTTCATGGGTTTCGTATTGTGAACTATAGTTTGTATTAGTGGCATATATATATATATATATATATATATATATATGTACTCGATCAGTACAGTAAGTTCTAAAATATAAACTTTGGTACATCAAATATGAAGCACGACTCAATATACATACACAACGTCAATGATTCCATCAGTCTGCATGCCATTACTTACGTACTGAAGGGTAAAATTAGTTTTTCATATATATATATATATATATATATATCTCTCTCTCTCTCTCCCCAGCTTATCCTCGTCTCATACATTATCCCTGGGCTTCATTTATTCATCACCATCCAAACTCTAAGTCTCTCCCTCTCAAAGAAGATCATATGGCTTTGTGTGTCCACATATATCCATGCATCTTTTCTGATTTACATCTTTTTACATTGAGCTTTGGGATAGGGAAACAAGGAAGAAGATTGAAGAAGATTAATTGATGAAAAGGAAAGGTTTTACTCTAATACTCAATCATCAACATAGCCATGAAATAAGTTTATGCTATCGGAGCCATGATGCAACAAAAAATGGTTCAGCAGCAAGATGAGCTCGAAGAAATGCAGCATGTCCCTATTTCTGTTGAAGCTTCAGGTAAATCCAACTGAAATTACAATCAATTTTGAACAATTGAGGGGCTTCTCGATCTGGGTTATTATTCAATTTGGTTATAATGGGGTTTCTTATTGGGATTCATATGTTTGATTCAATATTGAAGAAAGGGGTTTTCTTTTTTATTTCAATTGGGGGTTTTGTTCACAGCATCATGATATTCCCGACAGACCTGACATTCACGGCGGAGCTAACAACTGGTGGTCATGTCCTAGATCGGTTGTGAAGGTCGAGCTATGGTCAGCGGTTAAAGGTGTAGGTTAAGTTCTGTTAGGGGTTGGAGAAACTGATGATGAAAGGGTGGTGGTGTTGCATTGTGCAAGTAGGTGAGAGAGAGAGAGAGAGAGAGAGAGAGAGAGAGAGAGAGAGAGAGAGAGAGAGAGAGAGAGAGAGAGAGAGAGAGAGAGAAGAGTAAATGGGTCCCCACAGTAAGAGAAGAGAGAGAAATGGGTGCTTAGAGCAAAAAGTTTGAAGAGACCAAATTACCCTTTAAATTATGACACCTGTCACTGCAACTAACAACGTTATTGACGTCATGTATGTATATTGGGTCGAGCTTCATATTTGATGTACCAAAGTTCATATTTTGGAAATTGTTGTACTGAAATGCATAGTGGTTCTTACTTCGGGTACTATTCATGGATTCTTATATTTATGTGAAATATATATGTATTGGTGGAATTGTTGTGATGCAAGCACTATTTGTGAGTGAATTTATATTATTGTTTTGGGATATGACTTTTCGGGAAACTATATGTTATTGGAAATGGTATTTTCTATTGTTTTGAAAAGTGTTGAAGATTTAGGAGTCACAGGTTGTGATTTCTTCTTTTTAAAGATTTGAGTAACATTTTTGGTCCAGTGTGATTTGTTTAAATGTTTTGATCTAAGGGTCAGGTTGGCCGAAGGATCCAAGGTTGCAGGTTGTAACCTCAGTGCAGGAATATCAGCATACCAAGCCTTTGGCAGGGTGATTGGTTACGAGTTAGTTAGTGCTCTAGTCTGTCTACTATCATAGGGCGTAAGTTTGTGTTATGGCACTTGTGGGTATATGTTTTTAAAAGAGAGTTTCGGGTGTGTACTTTCTTTTATTGTCCAGGTTGGACGAGAGTTTCATATTGAATTTTTAGATTAACGATTTATATGATTTTGTCACTGAGTTGACTTTTATTGTCCAGGTTGGACCAGATTTTCTTAATGATTTGTTGGGTTAACATTATATATGATTTTGTCACGGTATGACTTGTGTTGTTTCTTTTGGGAAAAGAATATTGAGTTTTTAAGGAATCATGGTGTGTGTTTTCTTTACCTTGAGTTGAAAGGTTTTCCTCATTATTCGTGTGAGTCATATGGTTTTAGTATTTGAGTTATTCATACAGGCTTTCAAAAGCTTGCCAGGTTTATTGTGTGGCAACCCGGTTCACTATTCAATGATGTAGGGGTTAATCCTACAGGTCAGGGTAATTATGGGTGAAGCTGAGTTCTAGTAGCAGCTGTACAGGTAGGAAGCTATTTTTGAGGCTTTATAGTTGTTAAGACTTTCACTGTGTAGTGAGCTCTGAGGACCATTTACTTATTATTTGTTATGCAACTTAATTCGTAAACTTATGTAATGTAATATATGACTCTAGTGATTGAGTCTGTATTGACATGTGTGGACTCAGTTTATTTTGTTGCTTAGTTAAAATGAAAAAAATTCTAAGCATTTGGGCAAATTGTTGAGTTATCACGTTTCAGATTTGAATATCTTTTATTAGAAATTAGGGGCGTGACAGCCGCACTCGAGGCGAGAAATTTAGAGAAACTGTGAGTGAGCAAAAGTGATGGATGTGAGTGGAATTGAACGGTAAGGCTATAGTATGTTAACATTTCTCATACGTACAGATTCTAAAATAGGGCTTTGAACACTCATTTTATCACTTTAAGAACTCATGTGATAATTAGAATAAAGCTTGTGTTAAGGGAATAAAGTTGTCATTAAACTATAAATCTTTGGGAAAATGTCAATTTACCCAAATTTGAGCTACAATAACCCTACTTACCCAACATCTTATGAGATTGCCCATTTACCCAATAAATTACATATCTTTTGCTCTAATATCCAATGAAGTTTTTTTTTTTTTTTGGGACAATTGTGCCCTCTCTCTCTTTCTCTCTCTCTCTCTCTCTCTCTCACTTAGAGAGAGAGAAGTCATCAGAAACTTCACCGGAATCTGGTGACCAGAGATCACAGTCCGACGACTAGAGTTATATCCCCCCAATAATACCAAATAAACGTTATTGCCCCCCAATAAAAATTTATTTAGTTTTATTAGGGGGTAATAAAAGTCTCCGGTGACCTCTTTGAGGACCTCCGACAACCTCGGGATCGGTGACCGAAGTCCCACTTCTGGTTTTATTGCCCCACAATTAACTTTATTGACCCCCAATATAAATTTATTGGGTTCTATTGGAGAGTAATGAAAGTCCGCCGATCTCTTTGAGGACCTCCGGATCGATGACTGAAGTCTCGCGTTTGGTTTTATTGCCCCCAATAAAACCAATAAATTATTATTGCTCCCTAATAAAACCCAATAAACTACTATTACCTCGTAATAAAAATTTATGTGATTTGACTGGGGAATTATAAAAGTCTCCAGCAACCTCTAGTGACCTATAAGATCTCCAATGACCTCTTTGGAGACCTCTGGCAACCGGTGACCAATGATCAGAGTTCGGGGTCTGATTTTATTTCCCCAATAATACCCGATAAACTTTTATTACCCCTAATAAAACTTCTATTAGGGGTAATAAAAGTCTCCGATGACGTATAAGATCTCGGACAACTCTGTGACCGAAGTCTGGCATGTGGTTTTATTGCCCCCTAATAAAACCCAATATACTTTTGTTGCCCCCCAAATAAAAATTATTAGGTTTTATTGGGAGGGGGCGGGGGGGGGGGTGGGGTTAATAAAAATCTCCCGTGACTTATAACATTTCCGATGACCTCAGGCCGGTGATAGGATTTCGTGCGAAGTGTCTAATGAGTTTTTAATTATCAGAGGGCAAACTTGTCTTCTTACATTTAAATGGGATAAGTGGGCACACAAATCTTTTAGTGGAGTAAGTGAGTAGTTGCTAGACCCAAATTGGATAAATGGTCAAGTGCCCAAAAGCTTTTAGGGCTCCAAAAATTTGAAAACTTTATGCGTGGGTCACATTATTAGTAGACATCTAAGAATGAGGACTATAAATATTAATTCTTATGTAAATGTCCACATCATTAATTAGGGAATTACGTATAATATTTTAATAGTTTGTGTAGTTAATATCTAAAGTCTACTCTTAAAGCAAGTTCGCCGGACTACTTCTTGCCTGGTCTAGCAGAGACTAGTGTCTTCGTGAACTAGTTTACTCATTCAATTAGTTTCCTGACCCAAGTTGTGGCCTAGACAAAACGGTCTTCAGCATGGAGGAGGTAGCGCGTGTAGGGGCTTCACTTGTCGTTTAGTGTGGAGGAGAACAGCGCTCGCTGAACAATAATTCCAACAAAGTCCGCTGATACCCCAAAACACCAATTGATCAAAGCTCAATAAAAAAAAAAAATAATTACATGTTGATCAGGGTCGCCGAAAAATATAGGAACATTGACAGAAGTACTGAGAGTTTGCCGACTTCGATGTTCATTCCTTGTTCGGATTTTGGATGAATTGACCCCAGAGCTAGGTCGACAATAAGAAGAGGAATCGAACGCGAATATTGCGCCACCAAGAAGTGGTCGGACGGAAGAGTTATAGGGTCCTGTTGCTGGTCATGGGGTCACGACAAAGGGTCACATGCTTTGGTTTTTTGTGGAGAGTTCTGAGATGTTCGATTTGAATTTAATGATTGTGATGAAGCGGAGGTTATTTTTTATTGCACTATGTAAATTTCCTTTTTCTTTAAATGGTTTTTACATAATTCTAAAAATTTTAAATTCGTAATAAATAACACGGGCGTCCAAAATTTTTTCTGAAAATTCCCACTAGCTCGTCGCATCACGTAATTTATTAATAATTTTATCGGTAGGTTTTCCAAAATATTTATTGCTACTATTTATGAATTTATCTACATGATTATTTCTAATTTACAACAAATAAATTAATACAATATTAACTGAATAGTGTATTAACCCAATGACCCAGTCCCAACGAGTGAAAAAAAAAAAAAATAAAAAAAAAAAAGACCATGAACATTGTTCTAACCTAGTGACCCAATGACCATGACCTAATCACCAAACATATGAACTTGCTTTTCATCTTTGGATTCTTAGTGTCAATTTGCTACCTTAAGTTTTATTTTAGCCAAAAGATTCCAACTACTAACCCTAAAAAACTCTCTCTCTCTCTCTCTCTCTCTCTCTCTCGAGTTCCATCCCTGTCCGGCGGCGAGCCCTGGTGCCGTCGTCGGACGGGCTTTAGTTGACTGAGTGTGGGTCGAGGTAGCAGTTGCTGCAATAGGGAAGGAGGAGATCACAGTAGTTCTCAGGCTTGGTTTCACCATTCGATGGTTTCAGCGGCGGACTAGTTCGGTGTTGGGGGATCGGAGGTCTGACGGTGACATGCTTGTGGTGGCGTGTTGTCGTACCGTTCAAAGGTTGGTCAGTGGTGGCATGGCTTGGAGGCACAGCTTTCTGCCAATCGGATCAATCCATTCTGGGTTGGAACCCTTGGATCCAGCCTGGGATTGGGTTCGTTTGCTTGGGGCGGTGCTTATTCATGGTTCGTCGGGAAAGGCAGTGGGTTCAAGTCGGCGGTCCTGCGAATGCGGTGTGGTGCGGTGGTCTAGAAACGGAGGCTGGGGCGGGGATGCGAGGCATGGCAGGCTTCTTGGGGTCGTCCTCTCTCCTGGGTCAAAGCTCGGGTTTGGTCCATCTTTTTGAGCCAGGATTGGGTTCTCTAGTTTTTTGTTCCAGTTTTAATTTAGGGTTTGTTTTTTGGTTTGTTTGTTAGTTTAGGGTTTGGTTTTATTTTATTGTTGGTAATATGTCGCTACTAAAGGTGTGGCAGAGACAATCTTCTTTTCGCAGTCTTGGGGGTCGTTCCTGTTCTGGAGTTGGGTCAGCAGCGGTGGCGAAAAGTCTAGCATAGACAATCATCCTTGGCCTTCTAGTGGGTCCTTCCTGTCTGGGATTGGGTCGGAGGAGTTGGCGTTTTGGAGCAGTGGTGGATGGATTGTGTTGGTATTCTAGTCCCAGGTTTGAATGTCCGGCAATCCTTTTGGTCGAGCTTAGGTCACAACGAGTGTTGGCTTGGTCGATCAAAAAATGGTCAGGAGGACTCTGGTTGGTGAGTTAGTGTCGACACAAGTGAGTTGTCTAGTTTTAGAGTTCTTACTGGCTGGACGAGAGGTGAGATGTCAAGGATTTACTGCTCCTGCGCTTGTTGTCTTTGTCATACAGTTGTAGTGCAAGTTTAGAGTCAGTATATAGGTTTCCAGTGGGAAGTCTAGTGACCATTTCTGAGTAAGAGATGTCGCCTAAAACTCGTTGTAAGCAGTTCATTATTAATGAAGTTCTTATTTGATCAAAAAAAAAAAAAAGGTTTTATTTTAGCCAATTTGCTATCCTAGTTTTTCAAAATTAGCCAATTTGCTAGTCTAGATTTCACCTTAGTGTCAATTTTCTACCTTAAGTTTTATTTTAGCCAATTTGCTATCCTAGGTTTTCAAAATTAGCCAATTTGCTATTCTAGATTTTATTTTAGCCAATTTCCTAACCTTGCATCAAATTTGCTACTCTAAGCTTTCAAGATTAACCATTATACATTCATAAAGTTTCAAAGTTTGCTATTTGCTACCTTGGATTTTCAAAATTAATCCATATTTGGATGAAAAATAGACAAATTAATATGACAAAAAATGTAGCAAATTGGCTAATTTTGGAAACATAAAATAGTAAATTGGCATAAATAATACTTATGATACCAAATTGGCTAATTGTGAAAACCTAAGATAACAAATTGGCTGAAATAAAACGTAGGGTAACAAATTGACACTAAAGTGAAACTTAGGGTAGCAAATTGGCTATTAAGCCTTTTCCATATGATGTTAGGACATGGTTTTTAGTTAATAAAAAATTTTAAATAATTAAAAAACTTTGTGATTTGTAGTTGTTTATTTTGTTGGATCTTTGGGGCCATCTATTCCCCAAAAAAAAAAGAAGGAAAAAAAAAAAAAATTTGCGAACGACCATAGTTATCACGGGTGACCTGAGCGTATCACCTTATAATCATCACTCCTAGTCCTACGCGGCTACACCCACTCTGGTCTGGAAAAGAAACCTACCTAGCGGCGTCCTCCGTCTCTCCGCCGCTCCCTCAGGATGAGAAAACCACCGAAATCTAAGAAGGCCCGCAAGCAGAAGCGGGAGTCGGAGGTCGAAGA